>JAQFYU010000634.1:0-19996 GCA_034694905.1 Ceratophysella granulata | reverse complement strand
TATGTATAACTTGTTATAATTATATTAAATTGTAGTTAGAAGTCAGGTTTAGTAATGCTGAATTTTAGTATTCGCTATTATTGATCATGTCATGAATTACAGATTACAGATCAAACTTGTAAGTTACAGTTTTCAGCCTACTTTTTGAAGTGAAACGTACCAATTCATTCCATGCAGGAAATGTAGTGACAATTTGATGTTGTTGACTTACGTTTCCACTTTATGAAAAGTGAAATCTTTTGAATCAGCAGGAATTTGAGCCAGTTACCTAGCTCGAGCAATGAGCGGAAGACATTGAGAGATTGGAAAGAAAGTGAAAAGCTTGTTATCTTAAGCGTTCCTCTAGGTTCCGTTTTGACATGGATTTATGTAACCCATTGCAATAATATTATTAGAGAAAATTCTATTCTGCTACAGAAGGAAACGTCCGGTCTAGTCCAACGAGCCTAGAACCAATGTCCGGTGTAGACAGATCCTGTCCACCAGATCTGTTCTATGTTGGATGCTGGACCTCAAGCTTCTGATTCTTCATAGTCGTTAGTAGTGGATATCCGAATTGTATTTTCGATTTTTGTTCCTTAGGTTCAACATCAGTGTGGCTCACCCTGTCATTCACCATTGAGCGCTACATTGCAGTTTGTCATCCTATGAGGGGAAAGGTATGTGTCTTGTGTATATCGGTACTTACTACATAAACCGTTTGGGCCTCTACTGGGGCCACATAAAAAAAGCTAGTTTGAAATATTGAAATCCGCGATTTGAGATGATGATCCAATCGAAAATCCTGATAAACCTCAAACAAAAATTGTTCAGAATAGTCCAAGGAACATTGCCAATTTTCGATTTGACTGCCAACTTTTGTCAAATCGAACTGTTCTTCAGGGATTTCAATATTTCAATACTACGATTTTTAACCGTCGAACCAATCCGAAATACAGGTCCTCCCCGCCCCTGAACAAAATTTGTTTAGAATATTCCAAGAAACAACTATGTCAATTTTTAACCAAATCGGGCAAGTCTCCATTTTCCACCGGGTCATCCGCCCCGGGCGATAACATTTCGCTAAGCAAAAAACATAACTTTCACACACATGTAACATACATACAATAGCAGCAGATGCTGAATTTGTTCAGTGCCACACTTCCAATTAGCAGATTTGACCTTGAAGCCAAACAATTCCTTCCCTGTAGCAGGTAGCTGATCCAAAAGACGTCATTACAAATGTCTCCCATTGCCAAAAATGGTTAACTTGTTTTATGCATGTAAAACACCCGTCACTCAATGTAATAATACCACGAGGTGAGCTGGTGAGCATGATTCATGATCATGACATCTAAAATCATCCTTTGAAATATTTTCAAGGAAAATGTTGAAAACTAAGCCAACCTGGCATTTATTCATCTCATCAAACCGGATCCCGATGCTCCACATCCATTGTGCCCAGCCTGAGGCGGAGATCGATTAATTAGTAATGTGTACTAAATACTTCCGCCATCCGTCACCAGATTTTCATAACTTTTGATCCTTCTGGCTGTAGGTTGGGTACTTCAGAATGCTATCAATCTCATTCGTTTTAAGGATCAAAGTTGGAAACCGTGGAGGCTTCAAAGGAAGCGTAGCCTTCACATGAATATTCCAAATAATAGTTTAAATACTTACCCGAATATTTTATGTATACTCACTACTGCAGGTAAAGATCAGCTTTTGTAGTTATAGCATGTTGGCAGGTCGTGCTTGAAGCATCTCCATATCAGTAATCAATCAGCAAACTACTGCTGGATTGGAACTTGAAGAGAAATCAGGAATCTCTGAGAAAAACCCTTGACTAAATCTGGTTCTTGATTCTGATGATCTTGTTCCTTTGTTTCCCTGTCACTTCCAGTTCTAGTCAATTCCCAAGTTAAAGTTATCAAAGCAAAACCGAAAGTGGATACCTATTCACTCACTTTCCTACCTGACCAAAAGTCCACGTCAATTTCGAACCATTAATTTCGCTTCAACAAATAGCGCACTCAATAAAACCAAATTACTTTTACCCTTTCTTAAAACCGAATACCTTGCCCAATTTATGATCTAATGTCACACTCTTCCGTAATCTTGTAAACTTGGCCTCAAGTTAACGCTACCAATTACCAATTGACACTCTGACGTTGAGGTATCGACGCGAGTTCAGCGATCACATTATGTTCTTAGTTTGCTGTAAAAAGTTAAATAGAGAACTTTTTCCGATAAAACTTTTTCTTTGGTTCAAGTCAGATATTTTTCCTATACACTGTACAACAAAGTAATCCCATTACAGCAGCAATGCTTTACCAACTTCCGTTTGCTATTTTGTATTTTGGAACAAAGCTTTTGTGTAGCTTGCATGGCATTTCTAACGTTGTAAGTTGTGCAGTATCACGGATTTGACCCGAACATAATTGTAAATCGCAGCATTAAAAGTTAACTTAACTTTCCATGTCAATCAGTCGAAATTAATTTTTAGTCATCAGAATATCCCATAATGGTCGATGAATAAAATATTTGACAAAAATTGGCACGGATTGGCAACAACTTTAAATTTCTTCTATGAAAACCTTGGAAGCCTCAGTGGCCTCACTGTTCCTCCGTGATATACATTTTTCAATTTGACCCTGTCTGTCCCCAGACGGACTCGTCCTTATAAAACCTAGACCCTAGACAATTGTGATTAATGATTTGGAAATGCAGCTTCTGGTGAAAGTGAAAGTGGAAGCTTTCACCAAGTCAAGGTTACTGGCAACAACTGTGAGCTTTACTTAAGATAAAGACAAATTGATGCCACGTGCCTTCCCGTCTGAGAGCTTTAAAGCTTCTGCCCAACCCAGACCTACGAAAGACGAACGGTTTTCACAAGAGAAAGCAGAGAAAGTAACTTGTGGCTTTCTCTCTTAGTGTGTGTATAGCCCCCTAATTAAGGAAACTAGGGTGACAAGATTTGAAACTTGAGATCAGTGATACTCCACGTCGGGAAGGTATCTCCGAGGAACCAATTAAATGACGTGACAAAATGTACAGGGCTGCCCGTGGCCAAACATTCACTCATCTGATTTTTATCAAACGGCCCTCGTAGGAATGTGTAAAAATGCTGATTTCTTAGTTTTTCGCGAGGAGCTCTGTATAATACTGTTTTACGGGGTTACTAAATGCGTAAATAACTTCATCTGTAAAGTAGATAAGTAGACATTAATGACGTATCTGGTACGAACCTCGCCCCACACCCGAAACGCTTGAAAAGTTATGTGATTGGAGACTAACACATTTACTGTTGTGTACTTCCTTTCAGATACTCTGTACAGAAGAACGGGCAATCCGAGTGGCCATCCTAGTCTACATCATCTGTTTCATGGTCACCTCTCCGACGCCCTTCGAGTGGAAAATGGTCAATGAAATTAATGCGTACAATGAGACGGTGAGTATTAAATATAAAACTCAATTAATATATTTTAAACGCACTGATCTGATTCTAATTTACGTTTTCACAGATATACAAGTTGGACTTTAGTGATTTCGGGCGAGATGAAACGTACGTGTCCATATACTACTGGTTCACATCCCTAATGTTCACCCTTCTTCCCATTGTCATCCTGGCAGTTTTCAACATGTTTCTCATCTTGGCTGTTCGACACTCCCGAATTACACGGAAGGTCATGACCAATTTGCCCAACTCGTCTGCACGTCATTTACAGGTAACTAATTTTCACGTGTTGGCCATACAGCATCTTCGGATTTTCGTAAAATAAAATGAAATTCTAGTACAGCACACATTTTTAATAATATACCTAAGTGAAAGATTAAATAATATGTTTTTTCCAGGCAATGCGTCAAGAGAACCGAATCACAATAACACTAATAGCCGTGGTCATCGTATTCCTCGTCTGTCAGCTCCCAACGGCCACTTTCTTAATTTTCACAGTATTTCATCCAGCTCGGAGTAGAGAGGAACACGCCCTGTATCGTGGAATCGGCGGAATTTTTAATCTTCTCATGTCCGTCAATGCAGCTGCCAATTTTCTACTCTACACAGCTCTCAGTGACAAATACCGGAAGTACTTTTGTGCATTTCTCTTCTTCTGGAGACGAAGGGGTCGGAGAGGTCGGTCCGGGTTTGAGAATCCATTTGAAATGGACACAGTGAATACGACCATCAGGTTGGTTCAAATTGGAACTCCACAAGCTAACAAATCAAAGAAAAGACCGACAGTCTGTTCCTGTACCCGAGACGATGATGACTCGGATGATTGCTGAAAATTCATCCTCACTTTTACAAATAATAATCCATTCCCAGTTTACCTACAGAATTTGTTTTTCTCATTTAAAAAATGGCCTAGCACAATTCGAGGCAAAAATGCACCTAAAACTGCAGCTGAACCCGCTTTCCCCTTCCAAAAAAAATACATCTGTACTTCGATGTGGCACAGTAAATACGTTGGCTCACGTACGAACCGAATTTCACACCTATTTTCCTTATTATTTTATTTAAAAAAAAACAATATTTTGTTTCGTAATCTATTTTTGTCTACTGCACTGGTAACTTCGTTTCGACCGGAAGCCTTGTGACATGGTATTTTTGAGATTTCTCAATTTTTTTTGCACCCTTCTTCGTTTTTTTCATTTTTTTTAAATATTAAGAATGCTGTATGGTATATCCGTGTATCGGATACTTAAATTAATGTAAGCACCATCTAATCTATCAGACTTATTAAATGCGGTTATGGTAGATACTCGCTTCGAACGCCAATACACGTAGTAGGACCGGCAATTCCGTTAATGAACTTACGGTTTAAATTGCTGTATTAAACTATGCACCTTACACCTTACTACAATGAGGTAATGGTAATTATATGTAGGAATTTAATGTTTGTGTATCAACACTGTGCTGTGCCAATTGATGGCGGTTACCTAATTAATTATGCTGAGGAATGGCTTTGACGAGTAACTCCTGTGCTTGCACGTCTGCATACTGCATAAGTATACACGTCTGAATCTGAAACTATTTGTAGTTGTGCACTCACTCACGGAAATGACCAGTGTATACTGTATTGATAGTTTGAATTGAACTGGTATTGTTAAGTTCTAATTTTGGATGAAAATTTCATTCTTTTTTAAAATAATTTGTTTATTTGAAAATCTAATCTTCTATTTTGATTTTAATGCAGCCTCAGTCGTGGAACATCACTCCGAACCAACATCAATCACGAAGTTTCACCTGGGGCAAGTCCCTATGGCCTCAGACGAACTCTGACCCATGGAAGTAGTCCAAACAATCTGCGACCGGAACTGAGCGTGGTCAAAGGGCCGGGTGGAATGGGTCGAAGCATTCTTAAGCATCATATCAAAGATTCAAATATTCCTTTGATTCAAGTGGACCAAGTGTAATTGGATCACTTTTGAAATCCAAAATTACAAAACGTTGTACTCTACATACAAATTATACTAAACAACAATACATATGCTTTTGACCCTAAATGTAATTATGTACCTTTGTGTTGTACTCATGTGATGTGACACATTTACCATGTATTGTATTCTAAAATTGAAGCTTTTCATTTGTTTTCCGCATGAAGTCGTCACTAATTAGTCATAATTGTAAGCTTGTTTGGAAGTCAAAATGTCAGTATTTGTTGTCGTGAGGTAAACTCGGGTTAATCATAGGCTTTCAGTGTTATATCTATTTCCTGTAACCTGTTCCGTTAATTGGATGACAGATTTTTATAACAGAACTTGTTAATTCAGAAATCATGCAAAATTACTATTGCCGCCTACCGCCTACCGCCTTATACATATGTCGATTCACACGTTGTAAGGAAGGAAGGTAGCATCCAGAATCTACAATCTGCATTGGGTGTTGCTAACGTAATTATTTAACGGCTACTTCAAAATTTTAGCTGGTGTTACGGGATGTAATGTACATGTAAAACTGTATTTAGCTTCTAGCTTGACATATGGAATGATTCAATACTCTTTTGATTGTATGTATTTAACTTTTTAACTGTGACTAGTCCATGAATGTTGACAAAGAAGACAGTAAGATGTTTAAGTATTTATATGTAATTTACACGTCTAACTAATCACAATACAAGACCATAACTGTAAAATCACAGATGCACGTACCACAAGTCTAGTGATGCTAATTTAAGATATAGGCTAGCCTACGCCGGTGCTATATGTAATGTTTGTGACGAAAAACCATGTATTATGTTGGCTAATGTTACGTTGAAGCGAAGTAAAATCTATTTTGGAGGTCTCGGCAAAAAATGGAAATCTGAAGATTTGATCGAAAAACAATTATTAGGTCAACATCGAGTCAAAACGCAGATTATGAACTGGGTTTGGTTCTGAAGCATCAAAATTGTATTAAGCATTCATCTACTATTTTGAAATAATGCGCGCTGAGTAAGCGTTTTGAAGATCATGGCAAATGTTGTCTATGTCCCGTGGGCATATGAGTCAACTGTTGGCCTTGAGTTGCGTTTAATACGATACGGTGAACAACAGCTATTTATTTCCATTCAGGTTTTATTTGACCATCTCAAGTTGACCTTGAATGCTGGTGGCTCCCACACAGGCTCACGAGTCAAGCATTTTGCACATGCAGTTTTTGTAGTACGACGCTTATTACAAGCTGCCCTTATAGTCTTAAGATCATCTAAACTACATCCGAATTTGAATTTTTGAATAAACCGACATTTAGAGGGTGGTTTCTGTTTCTGGTTTCCTTAAGCAACAAAATTGCGCTAAGCATTTAAAGCTCATCTACTGTTTTGAAATAATGCGCGCTGAGTCAGCGTTTTGAAGAGCATGGCAGATGTTGTTTAACTCGCGGTCATGGGTCAACTGTTGGCCTTGAGTTGCGTTGGATACTATTCGATGAACAGCAGCTTTGTATTGTATTTTCATTCATGTTTGATTTGATTATCTCAAGTTGACCTTGAAAGCTGGTGGCTCCCCCAGGCTCACGGGTCAAGCATTTTGAGCATACAGTTGTAGTACAGCGCACGGCGCTTTTATTACAAGCTGACCTTAAAATTCTTAAAACCATTTAAATCTAATTCTAAATCCGAATTTGGACTTTTAAATAAACTAACATTTAGACCACTTCATTCGGCTTCTATCCCATTTAATGTCAACTTTAACCGATTCGACAAACTCATGGCAAACCACCTCCACTTCGATCTGGATTCTCACTATATTCGAGTAAAGACAATGGACCATCTTCGGCGGAACCCTTAACGTCCAAATAATTCTTGGATTCTTTAACAAATTCCTGAACCACGCCGAGGGAGTAGCATTTGTACAGACAATTTGGAACCATGTAAGAGATGAGCAGGTCATCCTTCTCGAGAACCATGTGACCAATGAAGATCAAAGCGTCCAGAACTGTCAGAACTCCCGTGATCCTCGTCCACATCTCGCATTTGGTTACATTTCTCTGTACAGTATAAATAGAAATCAATTTTTTTAAATTCAGACATTTGACTAAATTTCCAAGGTCAATATCGAATTTACCTGCTGAGCGCCTTTAAACAGGATGTAAATGATAATGAGCTCGGCCAAGTGAACTAAGATGCTTCCGGAACTTAATGACACCATCCCAACTTCTAAAATTAAGAAAGTCGTGATCTTGGATTTAAAATTGGGAAATAAATAATGGTATATAACTTTTTCTGTTTTACCGAATGGTAGGTCATCATGATGAACTTCCATACAGCCTTCGTCATAGTCATACTGCTTGGCAGCATGTTTAATTCTGCCAATTTCAGGATGACCTTCCTGCATGCAATTCAGATGTTCAACATGAGGCACGAGGGATATTACATGGAAAACAATTCCAAGTAGTTCAACAATCTGAAAATCAGAAATTGGGATTATAATATATAATGGAACAACCGCTGCTTTGATTGCTAATTTTCAAAACAACATTAAACTACAACGTTATTGCTTCGGAAATTCTTCGACAAAATCTCAAATACCCTAACGCCATGGCATTTTAATTTGTTTTATCACTTAGATAAATATTCATTGCATATTGTCAACGGTTTGTAATGTGTTCAAAAATACCGTGTCTGACCATCCCACTGCTTTAACTCCGTTTTGAAGTGAATAGCCGAAACACAAATGTATCATTATATTGTGTGTAAATATTCCAAATCAGCACTATCGAAAATTAATAATCTTTAGTCTAAATTAATTATAGTGACACATTTCACACAATTCGTAGTTATGTACAGCACTTTTCAACAATCTCAATTATAATTGCTAAAATTTTACGAAGAACCCAGAATTAGACTAAGAATCCAAGTTTAGCTTATGTATTTAAACTAAAACTACGGTTTGATAATGCCAGTTTGTGTGCTCATATATATGTATTTCGTCATAAAACCACATTTTACCAACCGGATTCAGGAAATCAATTTCATAAAATAACCAAATCACCAATAAGCCCTATTATATACATATATTGTTATAGTGGATTGAAATAGCAAAATAGTCACCGAGTTGTGTTCATCCTCAGCTACAGCTAAAGGCTAAACACTGTATAATGTGTATTGTACACAAATTACGCGATTTTAAACAACTCAGTTCCTTGCATATTTCGGCCAGGTTTAGGATTTAGTTGCACTGTATTGGGTGAAATACGTAAATGTCTTAAATATGCTATTGTATTAAGCTAAGTTTCACCAGTGGTTTATACGTGGACACAATTAATCGTGCCTACAAGAGCTAAGTGAACACTGTCGAGCCTGTATTCTAGCGTCCAAAAATTTCACTTTCTTTGAGGAGAACCTGGAAGCGCATCGCAGACAACAGAGTGCGGGTGCGGGTGGATTTGATATTTACACCTCGACGCTTCATTTCTTCATCACCGTTCATTCTGAAGATACCAAATACTAAATCCTAACAGCCCAGTTATTATAAACTATTTGTTAATTTAAGAAGCATATGCTACTAGTTAAACTATTTAAAGGCAGATGACTTTAAATCACGTCTTATCAGCTCCAACTGAGGCTCCGATTTCGATTACATCGAATTCTACATTTGTCTACTGCTGGCAGGGCTGGGCAAATTACATGTAATTAGAAATTACTGTAATTTAAATAACGGCATTTCGAACCCGAACGTAATGTATAATTTGTAATTGTAATTTGATTTATGAAGAATAATTTTTAGTTTGTAATTTGGAGCATTTGAGTCTAGAGTACCTAAATATTTTTTAGAAGTTGAGTTGATTTCACATACTTTGACTCTCTTTTATGGACCATTCAAGATTAAATGCATTATTGATCGTTTAGCCACTGGTTTTGGCAACTAGCAGACTTGTTACACCTGCACCCGTACCTAGATTAAATATTCCTATATTTCTATGTTAAATTGTACTTGAGCCCATAATTTGTAATTGGTAATTGGTAATTTGAAATTACGTAATTTAATTACAAATTTTACAGCGATCTGTGTGATTTAATTACATGTAATAGAAATTGAAATTTATGAATTTGATTTACATGTAATTTCAAATTATATTAGAGTTACATGTAATTGAAAGTGTGGATTTGAGTTACATGTAAATTCAAATTACATTAGAGTGTAATTTGATCAGCCAAGGCCCCAAAGTAAATTTTGAGTGACCTGTGAGCGCCCTGCGCTTAAATCAACGTTAATTCCGTCAACAATTGATGGATTGAATAAAATAAGCTGAATACAACGGAATATGAATCAAATAAAATCATTTTTTAAGCATGTACTAGTACTAGTGCCCACCTATGTTCTGTAAATCCGAGACTCAACCGTGTACCGCGTACAATTCCTAAAACATGCTATCAGTTGTGTTCTGTTCGTTCTTCTGGTGTGAAAGGGGTATGTTTGCTTACAAATGGAAATAATAAAATCCTGTCATTTTGTTCCGTACATAAAAGTAGGAAGATAAGATTGAGAGAAAATGAATGGAACGCACGGGATTCGGAAATTTGAAACGTGTGGTACACGGTACACATACATAGAATCCTAATCGAAAACTCATATCCCGTCTCGTCTATCATTACTCTTCAGTAAATAATACAGAACTGAGCCAAAATCATATTAAATTCAATGTACCAAATCAAACTATCGACATCGACAGATCAGTCACTCAACAAATACTCTTAACTCGTTCCTAACCCATAAATACAATCAGACCAAGTTTCGTTGAAATTTGAGACTTACTCATATAATTTGAGTCGAATTCAACTCAGCTCAATGCAATATTTGATCATTATGCTTTCGTCTCAAGTGAATACACGGTGAATTTCATTAAAACATTGAATTATCACAATGTATCGTACGTAAGTCCACAATGCTAATCAGTATTTTATCGAATTCTTATTCTGTTTACCAATTATCGCTGTAACAATTTGATGGTACAAAAATTTGGAACTTTGCTAAAAAGTTGTGGAACTGGAAATTTGTCAACTTAGCATGGCATCATGTATTTTTAAATTAAAGTTTAGTGTGGAAATTTTAAATGACATTTACCTTTGAATAAAGTTTGGGGCGTACAACAGCTAAAATTGTTTCCTCATTTGACTTTACATTTTTCATTCCATTATTGCATTAAATGCTTTTCACAATTTAATCAGTTCAGGTAAATACGCCATCCAATTTTTCTTTGAATGTGTAAAAATAAATAAATCTCCAAGTTTAGATCTCGAAAGTCTGACACACTGTGGTCACACTAGTGGATCTTGAAACGAATAGATCTATATAAACTTGTTTTTTAAAAACGTTTTGAAATTTAATGGCAGTGAAAGCTTAAAATTGCACATTTTTACTATAAGACGTACAAAGCTAAAATTAAGCAAGTTCCTTAAACTTTGCAATTTAATTTCAACCTTGCATAACTACGCATAAAAGCGTTCAATGCACTTAATTGTTCGACTTATGCACATTTCACCAAAAGCGAAAAATTTCAAATCTCCAGCCTTAGCTAACCTTGGTGAAACCATAGACATAAAACTCTAGGATACCAAATACATATATGGTAGAAATCGAACGTCTTTGGGTGAAACGGGTTAAATTACAAACACGATTTTGTGTTCTAAACCGATCTACATGGAATTTTCAAAACAAAATCCATACTTGTGTGATTTTTCCCGTATCCCATATCAGGCAAAAAGCGCGACACCAAAAAAGCGTGACACCTAAAATCGTTTTACCGGAAGTTGGCTAATGCTCATACTAATTTTTTTTTTGTATTAAAAAAAATGGGGGGAATATGTGTTATCGTATGTCAGGTTAGATCCGGTTAGGTTAGGTTTGCCGAGAATCTGGAAGCATTTTTTCTGTCGCACTTTTTGGCTGGAACCGATTTTCCCTTCTTTTATTGGAGTTCTACCATTTCTAAACATTCTAAATCCAGTATTTTTCAAAAATTGACCATAAAATCCTGCAAGTCATTGCACATTTTGATTCAAAATTTCCGCATGTAATTTTCCTGCTTCCAGTCCAGTTTTTCTGTTTTTAAACTTTTAATTCTCAATACTTTTGATTAAAAATCCCATTTCAAATGAATAATAACATTCAGGAGCATTCTAATAATTTAATCTGGATTCTTAACGTTATTCTCTCCTTAGAAAAAAAAAGCTTGCATTCAATCCAGGTGCAAAACCATTCCAAATTCCAAAATCATCTCTTCACATGCTTAAATTTAACCCTTAACCAACTTGCATACTAAAACCCACCTCCACTTCCATCCATCTCGATTGGAATTTCTTGAGTATAAGTAGTAAGTAATGGATCAACAAATAAACTCAGTTTCCTTCCTGTCTCCAATATTTGACGGTGGTTTGTTTGACCTGCTCCATGCCCTTCCAACACAGATTCTCTAAGATTCACCCAATACTCGTAGTAAGTACACAGAATCCTAAAGGAAAGCAAAAGTAGTTATTTTTTTAGCAGGGGAAGAGATGCTCAAAACGTTGAAACCAAGCTTGGTTCACAAGGATCCAAAATCGCTCCTCTGTAGCCGAGACGGAGAAGGCATAAGCACTTTATTTACAGACTTTACTCATGGGGCAAAAATCTCAGTCGGCTTGCACTGCTCGCCGAGTACAGTTCAAGTCAAGTCTCTTAAAAAAAATCCAGTCTTAACCCTTGCCTATTTTTCCCCTTTTAGTCTCCGATTAGCTGCATTGCTAAATCCGACCCAAAGGTAAAACTGAGCAAGGTGTGCCAAAATATAAAAGAAATAGTGAACAATACTAAAAAACCTGTCCATTAATATTCACTTCCTCATTAACACCCCAAAAAACCCAAGTCACGGCCAGTTTCGGCACTCGTACCACAACGTACTTCCGTAAAACAAAGGTTAATTTGAGGAAACCTTATTGTTTTTAGCAAAAAAGGCCCAGGTGGTCTTGGTCTTGACTATTCACGCCTGATTTTTTTAAAAATCAAAGTGTTATGGTGAAAATCCTTGTGTTTTAAGAGGATTTTTTTAAAAAACAACTGAGAATGTGTTGGGGTGAGGGCTGGAAGAAGAGGCCTGAAGGGTCCGTTCGTTTGCACCTATTCATCTTCCTCATCTGCTGCCTCACGACGACGCTCGTCCATGGCATTCCACATGAGGTCAGTATATCTAGTCCATTATATATTGGAAACTAAGGGCTGGTTGAGAGGGTACTTAGAACTTTTTAAAATAACATCATTCATTATGGGCGAGGGAGGTTTTTTCGGATCTGAGAAGTGATGTAATGCACTATATAGTGTTAAATGCCCATGTGATGCATTCTGCAATGCCTCTAATTCCTTTTTAGACAGGCTCTTCTGTCACCTCGTCGGCTGGTCGGTTTAACCCACGCATAATGAAGTTTGAGATACAATAGAGAGAACCGGACGGTGTTTGTTTACGTCTCCTTCTCTGTAGACTACATACACTGTGCATAATTTGATGGGATTTGAGCTTAAAAGGAAGTAGACCTCTGCTTATGAATGCAATAAGTGTTACATGAGATCAGACTGATATTTTTTGCAGTGTTTGACAAATTATTGTCACTAGATACATGTTACATGTCTGTGAATTGAAGACGTGAAGGGAAATGTGGAGATGCAAATTGAGTGAATTTTTGAGTTCAGGACGGATTGGTGACATTGGGTAGGGCATTTTTCTATGTGGAGCTCAATTCCATTCAAATATTAAATATTTAATTATGTGCTCTTGCTGTATGGCAAAAACGAGGTGATCAAGGTCATCAAGAATGAAAGGTAACTTTCATAAAGCGGAGATCCGAAATTAAATAAACTGAGAATTTTGAAATGGGTTAATTTAGAATTAAAATTAAAATTATAATATGAAGCGTCGAAATTATGAATATTTCGTTATTTCTTCAAAATTGCAATCAAATTATCTGAAAAACTCAAAATCTCAGAATCATAAATTGAATAATTCCTGGAAACCTTATCATAGAATTTCTAGAAAATCAAAATCTCAAAATTTAAAGGCAAAGAATTTTAGGAAAGTCTAAAACCAAAAATCAAATAAGTAATGCAAATCCTGTTAAATATAACCTCAAACTCACACTCAGATTCAGAAATCAATTAATTTCCGTTAAGTTCTGTTAGAACATCAAATTCACAAATCAATTAATTTCTCTTAAAAATATCAAATTCACAAACCAATTAATTTCTGTTAAATTTAAAATATCAAATTCACAAATCAATCAATTCCCGTTCAATTTAAAACCTCAAATTCACAGATCAAAAAAATACAAATTCACAAATTACACAATTTTTGTAAAATCAAATCGTAAAAAATCAAAACTAAATTACCCAAAATCAACATTTAAAACAACTGATATTCAAAATTAAAATGATTTTGCACAACAAAAAAAACCATCAAAATCAAATATAATTTAATCGCACTTGAATGAGATTTCAGCAGAAATGATCGCTTTATAGCAAACCTTTTCAATGAATGGCTCTGTTCTTTGAAAAATTGGAATACATAACGTAGTTTGCGTTAAGCTGAAATGCCACAATACAAAAACACCCAATTTCAAAAATTGAAAGGACTTAATTGTGTCTATGCCGGTTTAATTGTGCAAAACTGCCGGCATAATAGCCAATAAGGACCACTCACACTCACAAGATCTTGGCACAATTGGGAAAATGGACTGTCTGCAATCTATGAATATAAAGTTAGCAAACAAGACTAGCTTAGCTCGACACTTGACATGAATGACACGCACAATACGGTACACTACACAGGTTCTATAATGCTAATAATTTCTGATTCCTATTTTGTCATGTCATTCATGTTTTGTCTGAAATTGCGAATGGAACCTCTTAAAGCCAAGCCAAGCCACCCCTTCATACAGTTAAGTTAAATATTTTAATAGCTGTCGCCGGCCTGCTCCTGTCGTTATAATAAAACGTCTATTTCTGTCCTGTCATCTTACGTCGTCTGGAAGGAGGCTCTGGCTTGTCTCTCCATTCAACTATAATAAAAATTGTATAGCTGAGAGAACTCAAGTCATAATGGTATAATAATTATTAAAAAAGTCGGTAGTGAAAGTGTATTAAGTTAACACGTCGTCAGCAGTCTAAGGAGACGGCAGACTCTGCTTATACTTTGTTCTTGCTAAATGTACAGGGTTGCTCGCGGTCAATTCGCATTTTAGACAATTTCTTGTTATAATTAGACTTCAGGTGTAACAAGATGTTGTGTCTCACCCTGTATTTTTGACGGGCTAATCCATGTTCATCGAGTTAATGGGTTATCACTTAGGCCGAGATGTCGGAGTCACTTCTTGTATTCAATGGATTGGCAATTAAAATGTCGATTCAATGTTGTTGACTGAGGAGCAGAGTTTTATCATGAAAGCGTCTTGAAAGAAGGATTTGACCTTAGGAGTTCAGCTTCAGCTTGTTGAGTCTATCAACTCTTTCTAGCCATTCTAAAATGTACAGGGTTGTTCGGAACGAATGGCGAGCTGCACGGCTTAAATCTGGCAATGGCTGTGGTTAAATTCGTTGTGAACCGCCTTGTATCATCCAGAGTTCAGTTTAACTTGATTCCAATCCAAATCACAAGCTTTTTTGAGACTTTGGTAGAAATATGCAGACAGGAACTAGAGTTTCTTATGTGGGCGTTATATTGCATTTCGGGAGATGAGGTTATATATAGTGCATCTGCAAACTAAGCTTGTGCAATCGCCTGAAAACTGTTCACCACCGAATATCTAAAGGAAATTAACGTTAAGCGCATTAAAAAACTATTTATTTCAATTCAAACTGGCGTCAATTAAGCGGAATCAAAAATTATTCAGGGCTTTATACTGCTACACGAATGTAATGTGATATTATCTTGATGTGTCACATAAATTCTAAAAGGTTGAATATTTGATTAATGTATGCTGGTTATATAAAGGCGAGTTGCATTAAAGACTCGATTTTTAAGGATATGCTTAGTCTAAGCCCTCGACTCAGATGTAAACTCTATTGCTAACAATCCAGTCCAGATCTGTCGTCATGCTCGTAAAGCTATTTTTAGAAAAACACTCCCATTTCACCATGAACTTTAATTTAAGACCTGAAACAAGAAATATGATGATGAAGGAGGTTCGATGATGTACACATAATACCTTTCCTTCTACTATAACACCATAACATCATTTCCTCTTCTTTTCCATTTCAGCTTGGTAACTGGTAACCAGGAAATCCAGAATTTACATTGAAAAGTGAATCAATTGGTTTCCGGCCAATTAGGTACATGTACCCAACACGGCAACGTACCTCAATTTCAATATTTTGAAAACATCATTAGTTTCTGTGTAATTTTACGGGTAGATGATGAACAGGGTTTCAGTTTGGAATTTTTGTACTCGTTTACTCGTTTTGGAATCCCGTAAAAGCTGCGATACTAAATTCCGCAAAAATAAAAATCGCGAAAGAAAATCCGCGACATTGTTTATAGCAACGTAAATGACGTGACAAAAAATCGGGCTCAAAAAAACGCGAACGCCGACAGCTACATTAAAACCCGCCACATTGAAACTCAGCCCATTAAAAACAGCAACACTGTAACATAAAAACCGGAACAGAAAATCTGGCATAAGAAACTGCTTAACGCAATCGCTGCATTAAAAATCGTAATATTATACACCAAACCGACACATCAAATCCGCCACACGAAAAGCAGCCGCATTGGAAATTAAAAACTGCCACATTGAAAGCCGCCATATAAAAATCAGCCACATGCCACATTAGAAACCACGGCATTAAAAACCGCGCCAAAACCGCCACATTAAATACTGCAGCATAAACACCGCAACAAAAATACTGGTATAAAAACTGCTAAACACAATCGCTGCATTAATAAGCGCAACAGTATAAACAACTACATTAAAACCACCACATTAGATATTGCCACGGTTAAAACCGCCACAATAAATAAATACTGCAACAAACCATTCGGCATAAGAAACTGCTAAACTCAATAAAAACTGCAACATTATAAACCACCACATTAAAAGCAGCGACATTAAAAATCACCACATTAAAAACCGCCACATTAAAAACCGCCACATTAAAATCCGCCATATTCAAACCCGCCACCAGATATACCGCAACACAACGTATATTATACACAGCGTATACAGACACAGTCATGCATTTATTTTTGGGGAAATTCAATATTCCAGCAACTTAAACACATCACCAGGAGCGGTATTTACAGTCGCGGCTTTCTGTATAGCGGTTTTTAATGAAACTATCATACGTTCCAACTGACCTGTTGTGTTGCATGTAGAAGTGAATCTTTTTTGCTTTCGGATTTTGAGCTTATTTATATGATTTCTAAAAAAACATATCAGATAACCTTATCCTCAAGTTTACCAATTTCCATTACAAAAAATCTGAGATTGTAGCCACAAAATACTTCTATTAATAGAAATAGAAAAAATTAAACGTCTTTCAACTAATCAAAATTCAATTGAAAAACCGTTCAAATTATATTTTGAAATATCTTATATAATGTGAAATAATTATGAACCATTTAAAGCTCAATTTACTTTGCTGCACCAATAGCTCAGTTTATTAAGATAAAATTATATAATTGTAAAACAATTCCAAATTCCAAAAACAGGTTAGCTTCTAAATTCCAACCTTCAGCCTAAAACCTTGACCATTAAATTACGACCACCAGCCTGGAAGTCGGTACCTAAAATTATGCAGAAGATCAGCTTCTCTTTTTGTAACATCATCCTATCGACATCCGAAGACTTAACAAAAAAGCCGAGTCAGGTTCTATAGTACATTAGCATAAAATGTGTCTTGAGGACCGGTGCGTCCCCGTAGCCAGGGATCATCATCCTATCACACAACACATTCACATTATGTAATGCGTACTTAGAAAAGAAAAAATGCATTAGAACTCCGGAACCAAAAAAGCTCCCAGACTATTCATAATCAAGTTTCCTGAACCTGTTACCTTTTAAGGCACTCTTGTTTTTTTTTGGAAGAAAATCTTCCGAGCATAAAATAAACTTCCATACCTGTAGAATGACGACGAAGGCACTTGATTTATAAAATAAAAACGTTCCGTCCAAATAGATTTGGGACCATGCTGTTAACAAGCCGGGAGAGTGCATAGTGCATTTCGTTAATAATTAACTTCAATCACACAGGGTCGGTTGGAGCTTTACTTGGTGCGCGATGCGATTTGTTTTTTGGCGTATGTATAAATTTAAATATATGGCAAGTGCGTTTCATCAAACGATTTTAGTGAATGCTTTCATCTGCCGTGTTTTTTCTTTTTGAAAACTGAAGCTGACAGACGCGACGACGACGACTTTGTTTGACGCTAAATTGAAAAAATTCTGTTTGGAGAATTTGTTTATCTCAGATGGAAAAAATATTTGGCATTGCTCTCAAGCGACGATTTTGACATTCGCCAACTTGCTTGACGTTAATTGAATTTTAGTTAACTTACTCCAACGGTACACACAGGGTCACCACGTCCACCTTCAAATTAAATAGAATTCAATTAAATCAACAACTGTGAGGTTTCCCAATTCAACTAATGGCTTTCAATTAGGATTTTGCAAATTTTGGTGATAGCATACAGCGCCAATTTGGTTAGCGATAAATTAAATGTTCGCCAATTTGATATTTGTTAAATTAGTCGCCATTGGAAGAGAAATTTGCCAATTTGATCAGCATTAAATGAGGCTTTAGCTAATTTAGAAAAATAAATGAGGTTTTTGGCCAATTTAAACAAATATAAGAGGGTATTGCTTTCGTCTGTGAAAGATGTTTTTTTTTTCAAATTTGAGTTTTTGCCCATTTAGATAACAATAGATGAGCATCTTGTAAATCTGGATTTCAAATTTATTTTTGCCAATCCAGAAAACAATAAATGCGTTTTTTCGCCAATTTCGATAAACAATTTTGGACATCTCCCCAAAGTTCCATGCCAATCCAGCGTTTGCCAATCCAACCATGGATCGTTTCAATTGCATATAAACTATATAAACCTTATTTCAAATTACAACGGAAAAATTCATAACAAAACGTTAATAATTTGAAAGAATTTCCGAATGGAAGACACATGTCATCATGTACGCCCTCGCCATGTAAGCCTAGCCCATAGATAATGAAATGTAAATTGGATCTTGAGTGATATGCGTGCGTAGAGCCCATACTAATCCGTAGCACATGTATGTGTCTTCTCGAGTTCATTCAAATCACATTCCTCATAAATGCCCTGCTAATTTTCAGAAAGGTGTGTATATTTCATCATGTGTATCAAGTCCCGTAGAAAACTTACCATATCCATGTCAGAAATTTAATAGCAAAATGTAGATGTAAATTGTAAAACCATGGGATTAGCGAACATGGTCTGCTGTTATGCAAGTTCATTCCAAAAACAAAGTTGACGTCAATCACACTTTTGTTTTGATATGGAAGATGTGAGTTGGGGCTACATGGATTCATGCTACATACACATCTGGTGTCAGAAATCAGTGGATTTTCATTCGAGCTGCTTAACAGTAGGAAATGGGCATATGACGACTTGACAAGTTGAGGCTCAGGCTGAATTAGCATAAATGTAAAGAATCTTCTGCCCACGCAATCGGCACGAAGTGCTTACTGCTCCCTAACTTCTTCTTCTTTTTCCTTCTACTCAGCCTTTATTGTGCGTGAGGAGTTCTGGAATCCAATTAGTGGGACCTTGTTTATTACCGTACGGTACAGACACAGACGTTCTGGTGATAAGTAGCTAGCTAGTAGTGGTAGTACATTGTAAATTGTAAGTAGCCACTGGCCATGCCATTAAGCATCTGCTAAATTACTTTTTGTAATAAAAATTACATTTTAAATTAGAGATTTGATGGGTTTGGCAAATCTGAATTCTTATGTGAATTGGACTTGTCTTGTATTGCGTTTATAATTTGGAGGTGATGAACGCTCCAAATCGAACAGATATGCGTTAGAAATATATGCGTTTTGTAGGATGTGCCTACCATTGTTTTTCGACGATTTTATTTCATGTGGCTATGTAAATTTTACCAATTTCCAGTTGGGCTTATGAAGTTCCGGTCAGGCTGCCCGTCTGGCTGGTGTCACATTTTGGGTAGCGCAGAGTGCACTCTATTTGTAAATAGGTTCTGAATTTTTTACTTAGTCAAATGAAAGGCTCATCATCATCATGGGCCAGGATCAACTTTCGGGTGTCAAATGGTATACTTTTTAGCATTGAAGTACGTGAGTATGTAAAATTGTTTATAGCAGAAGCGTACTGAATAGTTTGCATCATGCCAGCTTCAATTAATAGAACAGTTTTATATGAAAATGGTATACCCAGTTTTATATGAAAAATGGTAGCAACAGTTGAAAACCAGTCTTATATGAAAACTGGTGGCTCCAGTTTAAAACCAGTTAAATAGGAAAAATGGTAGCTCAGTTTAAACCAGTTTTATATGAGGAATGGTAGAACCAGTTTAAA
>JAQFYU010000633.1:0-19997 GCA_034694905.1 Ceratophysella granulata | reverse complement strand
ACGATGACAACTGAATATCTCAACAGGTGAAACGGCATGGATCAGGAACGAACTACTAATTAGCTCCGTCCCGAGTCAAACCTAGACTACAGAAAATATGTGCAGCACTAGTGAATAAAGCAGCAGCGAGAACACGACGAATAGCACTGGGAAGTGTCAATGGTATTTATTGACAGCATCGTCAGACTAGCTACCGTACAAGGTTCAAGTTGTAACTCTAAATCAAGACTAAAGGCGTGGTAGAAACTGTCGGCCCTTTTATACCTTCGGGTTCAGCTCACAAACCTCGCTGAACCCACATTAACATATGCATAATAATCATTATGCAATTCAATCCTTAATTAGCATAAACATAAAGCATCACACATTAGACATTCAATACATCATATAACCAAATACTGGAATGTGTTCGCTTGATGCCGATGCCAGATGAGAAGTGACGAGTCGCTTCAGCACAATTGGCAACATTATTCCCTTGTGCTTGTATATATTTCAACTAGTTCTAACCTCTGCATCTAGCTAATTATCCATGCCTAGTAGGCTTTGCATCTGATAATTATCACCAGTCTCGACTTCCGGTCCAGACCTGATTTTCAATAGGCCGGGACAACTAGGTCGCGACAATTGGGCGGATATGAAAGATTTGGTAGAGTTATTCAGTTCGGATATGCTAGGTAAGGCTCATGTTTTGTCAAGAAATGAGGGTGTATGCTGCCCAACGCTAATGTTACATAAGCCATTAAATTAGTTACATTAGCTGTTAAAGTTATAACGTTGTATGGTTTGTGAGGGCGAGTGCGAAGGCTAAATCGTCAGCCTTCGTGCCTTCGTGAAGGCGAAGGCAACAACATTGCACATCTTCTTCAATTCGATATGTACAAAATTTATACAAAACAAGAAGGCCCTGAGGTCGGCTAGCCTTCGCGAAGGGCCTTCACGAATGCTAAGGCACCTTGAGAAACTCAAGTGAAGGGCCTTCAGCCTTCACCAGTGCGAGTGCGAGTACCAATACGACAACTTTGCCCACCTATGATCACACCTAAATTCAATACGACACTGTTTAGCATGTTCTGCAAATCCGCCTTATTGTCGCCCGCCTTATTATCGCCGCCCAATTGTCACCCACCCAATTTTCGCCCGTCCAATTGTCGACGTACGTCGTCTGTGACCTCCCACATAACATTTTAACATCGTGTCGATATGGCGGCGATATGTATTTGGAGATATCCGCTGCGATATTGTCAGAGGTCGCTCCGAAATCGGCTCAATGGCGCACATATACCCATTTGGTAAAGTGTTCATGGCGACAGAGGTGTCAAATTCCATATAGAATCGATGTCTTCCTATCGATATTTCGCTTTGAATTAGCTACGGCCTAGATGTTTACGATTTAGGTTTTGGCACAATAATATGCAAAAATTAATGGTATTAACCGAAGCAATAACACTACTATACTCTGTTTTTTTAACATAATACAAATAGATGAACGGTAAAAATTTGTAGGTACTACAATCTATTTCATACATTAAACAAAATATGTGAGCTGAAGTGGACTAGATACCACTGCTTGCCCAAGTAGACCAAGGAAGTGACGGCGAGGAATCACAGGTCATGGAGGCGGGAGCGAAGGTGAGGAATCAAATCTCAGGAACTTGGAGTGAAGGCGAGGAATCACAGATAACGAATTTGACGGTGAAGGCGAGTAATGGAAATTGAAGGGTAAGTACGTGTAAGCGAAAGTGAGGAAGACTTGGGAGTGATAAAAAGGAGTCAAAGGTCACTCGAGCGATCAAACTTTACCGGTGCAGTGTCTTAATTTGCTCGTTAGTAATTCCACTGGTAAGTTGTAATCGAGATCACAAAATTTTATACTCATTAACAAAAACTATCGCTATTATTTTTTGTGGAGGCTGCACTGAATTTTCGCGCAATCATATTTGCAATCAAAAACACAACAAATCCAGCCTTAGTCCAAAAATATTCCACTGGGCTTCTATTATTACTTTTAATTAGGCTAAGTAATGGAAAGGATACCGAGAAAGAAGCTTAGAAGGAAGTTGCAGAATGGGAGATCAAAAATTGATAATCACTTTAAAGTCGTACAGGAATTACAATTGTATACTCAAGCATCCAATGCGTCATCCTACACAAAAACTCAAGCTGTACCACGATCACATAGTGGTCCTCAGGATCATAGTTCATCAAATACTGCTGATAGTACATTAGAAGATAGACACACTTCCCTTACATCAAAGAAGAACAAGCAGATATAGCTCATCAAATTGCAAGCTGTTGGAAAACGGAGAACCTGCTTCTAGTGGCAGTGAAAGTGAATGCAATGCAGATTCAGGGCTTAGTGATAGTTTTGAAAAGGAGTTTTTGGTGAGGTGACTCGATTACACAATATGTTGAGTAAATTATTGAAAGAATTAATAAACCATGAATGTTTCTCGGGTTTACCACGATTGCTTGAAACCCCAAGAAATACAGTTTCTCATGTAGCCACACTTTGGACTAATGAACAAAATTACAGATCTAATAGAAGGAGAAGTCATTGATCCCTCACTTCGTGTCAAATTGCCGTTCAACGTTGACGGTCTCCCTCTATTTAGGAGCTCACGAATGGAGTTTTGTCCCATCTTAGCATTTGTGTCTACGCTGAGGAAGGGAAAACGAGTTCAGTTAGCAAATTCTTGGAAGAGTTCATTACTGAGCTTAAGTTGCTGCTGTGTGATGGTGTTACAAAATCAAAATATAGAGCATATGTGAAAGTTATATTTGACGGATTAATCTACGATGCTCCAGCGCGAGCTTTCATATAATGCATTATATCACATACCGGATACTTTGATTGTGGAAAGTGCACAGTGAAAAGAATATATGTGACTAGAGCCGTGTTGCACACCCGTACAGTAGTTCACCACTAAGAACCGACGACCAATTTAGAAATGAAAAGGAGAAATTTGAGGAACATCACAATGGACTTAGTGCACTGGAAGGATTACACATGGATATGATAACGATATACCTTATGAATATATGCACTTGGTTTGCTAGTGAGTATTGAGGAAAATGATATTGCTTTGGATGCGCGGAAAACAAAAACCAAAGAGGATTTCCTCGCAGCAAGTTGATTTAGTTTTAATTTCAAGTAGGATAGTCAATTTTTTGGTTGCAAGCCCCGAGGTTCAGGAGATATCGATACATGGACGGCTACGGAATTACGACAGTTTTTGCTCTATACTGGGCCACTTGCAAAGCAATCAAGAACATTATTTGTGCTCCCCACGACAACCTCTTCATAAGCTTGCACATAGCTATCAGAATTTTGGGCCGTGAGACACTACACTGGAAGGTCATTTCATGCGCAGAATCCTTACTCAAATACCTTGTACAGTGTAGTTGTATCTGCTCTACATACAGCACCAAAAAATGACAAATGCCACTTATTCTCTCCCTGAAGGCTAATGAAATAACCAAAATGAATCAGGCATTTACATTGCATGGTGATGTTTTATATTATTCAGCAGGATCCTCTAATCTCTTGATCATTCCAGAGACAGAGCTTGACCTCATCATTAAATCACATCATGATCAACCTCTGTTGAGCCATAAGGCGATTCAACGTACTTATGCTAATATTAAAATTGCTTCCTATTTTCCAAATTTGAGAGATAAAGTGACCAAATAATATTAGCGCATATACCATCTGTCAACAAAGGGTCCTCCCATAGGCTTTCTCGCTGGTAAAATGGCACGAGTTGGGCCTGGAAATCCATGGGATTTAGTATCGATAGATTGCACTGGACCATTTCCTATGACAAATTAGGGTTTCAAATTCATCATTTTGGGGATTGATCATGCTACGCGCTACGTCATCTAAAAGGCGGTACGACGCATCACAAGTTCATTTGCAGCTCGTTATATTATATACCAAGTGAAATGCCAATGCTTCAATTTGTCGGTCAAATTTTTTTCGACGGGTAAATTCTGTTGGGGGGCTATCAATATTTACTCCTCTCCCTATCATAGCCAAGGGAATGCCTTGACTGAGCGTCAGTTTCGTACCCCCCAGGATCCTGAGTAAGTATGCTAGTGACGATCATAGGAATTGGGATAAATATTTAAGTACCGCTACTTTTGCCACTACCAAGTTCTCGCCTTACTATCTATTTTATGGTCGACATCATGAAATGCCTTTGGATGTAATTTTCTATAAAAAGCACGACGCAGCAGATGTTCCATCCGTTATTTTAAATTTGCAGTCTGTTCGGCGAAAAATTATGTTAAACCTCAAATCTGCACAGCAACGCAGTAAACTGCTTTTAGATGGTGACTTGGTGATGGCTTGCACACCATTGGTTAAACCTAGACTGGCCAGAAAATTCACACGTTGTTGGAATGGTCTATACAAAATCCAAAAGTCCTTATCTCCGCTTAATTATATCATTCAACCCTTATCGGCGACCAGGAAAAAGGGCAAATACGACGACTTTTCACTCTTCTTCACCTTCGCTTCATAGTCAGTTGCAGGACTCAAGTGATTTTTCACAACCTGAATCACATGCGGATACAAGTTCCAATGAATCTTGTACTTCGTCGTCAAGCGCTTCTTTTCCCTTCGACTCTGCTTCCACGGATACTTTAATTCCTCCTTTACCGGTTACAAAACCCCTATTACTGTTGCAAAAAGAAGTACCAGTATTCTTAACCCCGTTGTTCGTCTTGGCGTTCAATCCGTTCTTTCCTTATTTAATTTCTCCACACCTCTTCTCTCAGCTCTCCTTCTCTGGACTTTCTCTGGACAATTTCTCCATTACGTGCATCATGCCAGGAAAACTTCCTTGTGCTTGGGATGCTCCCGCTCCGCTCAGACCCGCTCAGGATAACCATCTGCTCTAATCAACGCCCCCGTTATGTACTGAGTGACGACGTAAGATACAACTCCACGCGTTCCATCAATTTTCACCGTGTATGTGCTAACTGTCGTTTTGATGTTTATTTCCAAATTCAAACATTACCAAAACAACGTTTACTTTTAAACCACTTTCAATTGCTACTCCTGCATACGATACCTCGGTATGACTTACTGACAGAACTTGGTTTACTGCAAATTTCGACCGTCGCCACGGCGGATACTAACGTTTCCCTTCTCATGCGAATTTCCATCTTAAATGAACGTGTTTCGGCGTTGATGGCACGCATCGAGCGGTACTCGGATCCGCCACGTTGAGTTATGATATGGTTGCTAGGACAATGCTCCCCGCAAGAGTGCTTTGTTGACGAAAATTGTGACCGACAGAATGAAATTTCATCAAATTTTACATCCGGAAATTGATGTGCCATGGCGTAAATAAAGATACTTGCAAATTCCACTTCATTCCACCCACTAAATCCCACCATATACCACTCAAGGCCCATCCATATCTCATACACATAGCCTCCTTCACTCATTGAGTTGGGTGGGTAAATCAATAGAAAGATGCAGGGAGTCAGACGAGATATTGTTGCCAGGACACTGTTCACTGATAGTCGTGTTAACAAAAGTTGTAGTGCGACGGACAGAATACAGAATATAGAATTGTAGAATACAAAATGCCACTGCACTTTATATATGGTGATGGCAGGAGTATGAAGATTCGAGATTTAGAGAAGACAATGGCTGGTTTTGCCGCTGATGGACCGGTTGACACTTGCTTGTTGTCAAGATTCTCAAATTTTGGTGTCTCCCTGGTTTGTCAACTGACTTAGCGGACTACAGCTGCACAGGCACTGCTTGGTTGGGAAGCTCTATATGCAGTTCCACATGGCTACCTGGGAGATTTCAAATTCAATCGTTTTTCACGATGAGAGAAGATGCAGCATGTGGAGGCGCTTCGGGGGTGCTTTGTGGAGGCGATGTAAATTGTAGTATTCTTCCGGATTCCAGCAGCGTTTCAAGTGGACAGCAAAACCTGCGCATTCCACCGCCGGATTCAGCCCCTTCTTGGTTGTGTGTTGCTTCTCGTCTCCAGTTTGTTGCGCAGCGTCAATTCGATGAGTAGTTTATAGGCTATTCATCCTTAATATGGCCCTCGTGCTAGTTTGAACAACTCTACTATTATAGTTTTATTAATACAAATTCCAGGCATTCCTAAAATTCCTAAATAGCTTGCGACAGCATTCCAGTCATTGAAAGATGACATTGATCATTGTCATATATTGTCATTGTCATAGGCGATATTCACACTGGCTTGGTATTGTATGCTTTGAAGTATTAGATAAGCTTTTAGCTAAGAAGTTATGAAAATTTTGTTAAAATTTCGAAAGGACATATACCCTATTCTCAATCTCCCAATATACTATTAACGATGAACTTAACCCTACTAAATCTAACTAAATGCCACTTGCTATGAACATAAACATACCGAACATGTATTAAAACCGTCTCAAACTTATTCTATAGACTTCGTGTTTAGTTCACGCATTTGAGGGTGTTTATGGGTCTAATGTTGGACAATTTAAACATTTTGAAAACCATAAGTTACACTATTAATAGACCGAGGTGCGATTTATTGTCATAAATAATTATGATGTGCGGTGAATGAGGTAAATGTGAAACAATAAATAGTTTGGATTTGTTATGTGTGCATGTGTGTGTATGTGTTTGAATGGGAGATTGTGTTTGCATGGGAGAAGCGTCGCTTGCCATGCGGTTAAGGAGAAGTGTTATTGTGTGTGCGTGGGTGATGTTGTTGTTTGTGTGTGAGAGTTTATGCGTGTGTGTGTGTGGATTGGGATGGGTATTGTTTTTGAATGTCAAGCGTTGTCGGGAGAGTGGACTTTGTTAATTTGGTTCAAGAAGATCCGAGAACTAATTTTTTAAAAAAAAGGATGAAAGGACTTTGTTTTGAGTTGATTAAAAAAATGAAAGAGAGAACTAATGCAGGGAATATGGTTGGTTTCTTCAGTTCAAAATTAAAGTTATAGCGTGCTTAGTCCATAGTTATTTTAGGAAAGTCTCTGAGAAAGAAATATCGGACTCGAAGTTAGAAACACGAGGGTGGTTTTCCGCCGAGTGTTGTCTAAAGTTGTTGGATCTATGTTATATATTGCACTTAGAAATTGTAGAAACCAAGTATTCAACAAATCAAAACCCCACTCGAAATCTTTACACCAGAAGCCCAGGAGGGCTAAAAATAAGTATTCCAATCACCAAACCTTAAAGCACCACAATATGTAATTTGACTGACGACCTGGCCTGACTTATCAGCTAGTTTTTTTTTTGATCAATTTTGATCAACAAATTTTGATCAACATGTCCGTGTATAATAGTGTAAACTTTAACCTCAGGTTGTTTAGGGCATTGTCAATGTTTGAGCTGGCTAGGTGAAGCTAGCACATAACAAACAACACGCTCACTTCTCCCACCTTTATCTCACTCTCAATTCACAACAGAAGCCATGGCTGATTCACACACACATACGTTAAATATTAGCCGATTTACAAAAATTGGATCTCTTCAATCAATACGCACTATTGAGCCTTGCGGTTTTTTGCTATGTGCTGAGGAAGAATCAATAACCAAATTTTTGATTATCAGTCACTGAAAAATGTTAGTAGTACCTCAAGATGAACACAAATTTGGGTCAACTTCAGACAGATATAAACTTGCCCTGTGACTAACAATCAAAAATTTTGTTAATACATATTGTGGATCAGTTCAATCTCAGTCAATAGCAAAAAAACCACAACACTATATCAGTATCAGGGACAATAGTCCCTGAGTTGCTTGAATTTTCAAAGTCAATTTTTAATGAGCGTTTAACATTGCGCCCATCATAGACAATTACGTTAACAGCTGATAATCGGATGTGTGCAACGTAGAACTGAATGTAATGCGTTGTCGGAAAGCTCCGGCATCGAAGAATCACGGCTGGGCAGTTGTTTTACATGACAGTTGCTTCGTGAATAATTTAAACAATTAAAGTTATAAATGCAATTGCGAATATGACACGCTGGTACCGTCGAGGCCGGAGTCATTGAAGAGTGTCACCTACAGCTACGGACACCTTTTACCTATGCCTATAGCCAAATTTGTTCAAAACACCGATATTCGTTCCTTATACACATTTTTGCGATATTGTGACGCAGTTTATTTTATACCCAAGTTCAGAATACAACAATAGTAGTAAATGAAATATGATATTGATTGGATACATTCATAGTTTTTAAGCTGCGTGCTTGATATGACAAGGGATTGGCATCTTATCCTGTTGCGTTCCAGCTCCTGGACGACCTTTGCAGCAGTTTAAGAAGAAGGCTTTGTGATTTACTTGAGGAACTTCGCAGTAATCGAACATTGGTGCGTGTGTGTAATCAGATAGATTTTTTTCTAACACTTGTTCTTCACTCACGTAAAAAAGACTTTTGGTCTTATTCGACGTTTCGACACAACAAGCATGTGTGTCACCAGCACTGGCCTAACAACGACACACCATTGTGTCTCTATATCTATCCGTCCATCCGTATGATCTTGCACCTTTTTCTTCTTCTAATGGAACTCCGTAGATACCAATCATGATAAGTGCAATGCAGCCAAGGATACACGCCTTCATCTTTGAAAAAATAATTTAATGTTAGTGACTACGCCATATATGTCTGCGCACTCAGACGAAATTGCAATATGGTGCAATGTTGCTGTCGACTCAACCAAGTGCAGCGTCATAATACAGTATTTAGCTAGTTGATGCTAGGTCTAATATACAAATTGCATATTACATACCTTGAATTTGACGTACTTGCAGAAATGAGATACTTTTGATACCTGCTCACAGCTGAGTTGAAACTCTAGTTCAGCTATGATTTCTTTTAGACGCAATGTACTACGAAATACAATATACACAGAATCAATATGGGTCTTCGTTCCAGGCGGTAACATATATAAACAGAAAGTATATTAGGGCAATGACCGGTGAAAATAAACTTGGTATCAACACCTAGTACACGAAATGAACTGAAATCCAAGGATGACCTATTTGCCAGGCACAATGAAGTAAATCCAGAAGTCGTTGGATATAGATTATGAGTACTTCACCTATAATATGCCAAAGCGACCTGCCGTGTGTTGTGTTTTGTCTTTGCATGCGTTTTTAGGAAGTAGCGACAACATACGCAACTCGTATTATTAGGGTGAGGTTTGTATGCATTTAAAATGGGTCAAAATAAGCACTAAAATATGCACTAAAAAGGCCGAAATATGCACTAAATATGCACTAAAAGGTCGAAATATGCACTAAATATGCACTAAAAAGCAATCATTTTTGCTAAAAAACGAATTTTGTGTCGATAAAAAGATGTCTAAAAAATTCGTATACTTCGTGCATACGTTAAAACTATAATTCTAGGCCCAATGTACGTTAAAATCTGAAGAAATTCAGGTTTTAAGTCCGTCTGAAGCTGCTATTTGAAACTTTTGTGTATTTCGTATTACTTTTGCTGTTGAAGCGGGACATCCTGAATAGTTTACTTTATAGAAATGCGAGTAAAAAGTTAAACTAACCAAAGAAACATCAAATTCAGACGAACTTGTATCTTGCGAGTGTATGTTTCGTGACTCGCATATCAAAGTAGTTATAACGGCTAATTCAATTTTCAGCGTCATTGAGTTAAAATTTAAACGGTTATCTAAAGACTTCAAGTGAATTTTAACAATGTGTATAAAATTTCTAAATTATATTGAATATAAGGTATATATATTTGGAATTTGTGGCAAAATTAGTCCAAAAATTGAAAATTATGCTATTTTTTGTCGAAAAAGTTGCAAAATGTGCCCTAAAATTGGAAAATTTGCAATTGTTTTGCCAAGAAAGTTTCATAATTTGCCCAAAAATCGAAAAATATGTAATCAATTTGCCCAAAAAGTGCCAAAATATGTACTAAAACGGAAAAAACCCAAAATATGCAAAATATGCACCAAAACCCCGAAATATGCAAAAATATGCATTATAAAATTACAAAATTTTGACCCCAGAGTCATGACCGATGGACATCTGAACTTTGCCAAGAATTCATCCGTGCAGAAAATCATGCAATTATCCCGAAAACTAACCCTAATTATTATGATTTATGATATTATGACTCTTTGGAGATACGCACGTAATGATGAGACGATATACAACATTGATATTTCATATTATTGAGGACTTGAGGTTTGCCCTGTTTGTGTGTTTGTATGTAGTTGTGCCTTTAACACAACTTTGTTTTCACCATTTCCAAGTGACCCAGGTCACGTCAGCATAACCCTACACAATTGACTATGACTATCAATTACAAATACACATTACGGAGATGACGGCACTGTTAGAGCGATGTAATACGATACTAAATGCGTTATTGGATTAGTTTTTTGAACTTGATACTCACGAGCTTGAAGAAAAGAATATTGAGGTGTATAGAAGAGATGACAGAGCTTATAGAACAATACCTAACGATTCGAATCCCCTTAACAATTCAAATCCCATCACACGTCGTTAATCTAATTACTGAAGTGGTAGGTTTCATTGATTGACCTTAGAGCCTGGCTCTAGTTCCTTAAAGGAGTACCTACTACAAGGTCTGAAAAAGTCCGTTCGGCCTCCAGACTAAACCGCTAAACCCAGAAACCTTGGATGGGTGTCAAAATTGACAAATTTGAATGTCCTTTCACAAAATCAATGCTTAAACGACGTGCCTCTAAGTGTCAAATAAGACAGAATAAATACTACATAACTAATGATTACACTCTTTATTCTTACCTTAAAATTCGAGCTCGTATCGTAATTCAATTATTTCTGCAATACTACAATTGTGAAATGTAGCTGACGTTACCTAACCTATTACTGGAGGAGGCACTTTGATTTAATTCCCATTTATGGGTTGTCATTTGTGCTTGTATGATGAACAAAAATTTGAAATCAACTACGTTTGGATAAATCAATTGATAAATAAATAACACGTTTTTTTATGTCAAAAATTGAACCTCTTAGAATTTGTACAACCGCTTGGGAATTGTAGCCTTTAATAAAAATTTAATTGAGATTCCAAAAAACTTAACGCTGTGGTCGTAGGTTAAACCATTTAGGAGATATTCAATGATTTTCACAATAACATTTTTTTCATACCCCAAAAATGACATGGAAACAGGAACTAAACGGAGTTACTGGTTAACCCCTAAAGGTTCGCAGGAACTGTAAGTTATTTATAGGTAGTACTAATTTATGACATTTTCAATTTCGCAGAAACTAAGTTAGGAAACCATAAGAAATTGAAAATAAAATAGTGGCTATTAAAAAGTCACGAAATAACCTCCGTGCGTGATGGTGCCCTTGACATATTCAACCAGTATGTACTTTTTTTTAATCAGGGTGTCCGTCTTCTCTGAGACAGGCTGTGTATACTCCGCATTTGTAAAATGAAATAATTTTGATCACGAATATGTTACCTTAACAATAGTAGCAGAAAACAATCTGCGAAAGTGGAACCACGTTATTTTTTAATTGTATATAGAATTACATAGTTCGTAGTTTGTAAGTGCATATTCGCATATGTTTGGGTTGTTAATTTGCATAATTATTTGCATATTTTCCAAAGGTGGGTGTATAACACTGCGCATATTAGTTGGTGTTCAATGGTTTCTTTCGCTGTAGTATGCGATCTACCGGATCGCACACAGTGTGCGATCCGGTAGATCGCATACGTACGCATCGTAGTGTGCGGCACACTATACCAACTTTTAGCCTTGTACTTTAAGGGTTCATTTTTAATCTAAACGCTAATCTAAATGTAAAATCTAAATGTAATTTATGTAGCTTATATCTAAATGAACATTCTAGAAAGGTAAAATTCAAAACAAAAGTAGTTGTGCTCAAATCGCAAAATAATATATGCGATATCCGAAATACTACAAGTAGTTGAGGGGTGGAATTTAAGCAGAATTAGGTATGTAATGCAGATTGTGCGATACAAGGGTGAGTTTTATTTGAATTTACACGCCATTGCAGCTTCTGGTAATTAAAGAAATACCATAAAGCAGAAGACAAAGATTGCATACTATGTTTGTACCATAATGCGCATTGTTATACACTCACGAATGGAAAATATGCAAATAATTATGCAAATTAAAAACCCGTGCATATGCAAATATGCACTTACAAACTACGAACTATGCAACTCAATATCCCATCCATATACATAAAAACGTTGATCTGCACACATGTATGAATGTATGTATGTATGTTCAACATCTCCTCCCAAACTACTCAACCTACACACATGAATGATACCTTAAAATTTTGCTAATTTTTCCGTTCAGACCGTAGGCAGGTTTTCTTTAGATTGACCTTAGATTGACACAACATTGACCTTGGGTCAAAGTTTACTTTCCCTATGCAAATTGCATGCACCTATCTGAATTCCTCGCGCTTGCTCCATTTCGGCTTTGTTTATTGTCAACATGCATCATATGCAGGGGCTCGGGCTCGGGCTCTCATCCCAACCTATTTGTTCAACTTAATTGCACTACTGTATATGACTGAACACAGGGCCAGCGTAGCTCTCTGGTAGGCCCTAGGCAACAATTACTTTAACTTTCGGAGAGTGCCTGAAATTATCTGATGGCTGATAACTTATTTGCACGATAAAACGATAAAGTTATTGATCTAGAAAAAAGGCATCTCCCTAACGTGAAACTGTAAAATTTGAGCCGTAAAACAGGTTGCAACCCAACCTGCACAAATCGTTCCCGGGGATTGCCACAGGAAGTAGCGGACATTCCACCTTCCCAGTGAGCTTCCTCTAGTGTCCCGGAACTTCCCCCTAAGATCCGAAAAAGCTCCATTAGACACTATTTGAAACTTCCCTGGGACTTACCGTCATAACTTCCCCGGGAATTCCCCTCCAGGATATACGGGATGTATGCAAATTATTTGTTTCCTTGCTTTATTTTTTACTTTCACTTCATTAAATTTGTTGAACCTAACCTAACCTAGCTCAATGTGCCAAATTCTATTGTGCATAGAATCAAATGCCAGTTTACGCAAAATTCACATATTACATGTTTATAAATATGGAAAAATATTCAAATGTTAGTTACATTGCATATGTTATATGTTGCTACAGAAGTATGAATGGAGGTACCCAGTCCAGCTCATGTCACATACGCTAGACATATGTCACACCCATGGCACTCTGATACAGCTCACGATATCCACTCACTGGGTTGATTGAGTCGTTGTAGTCCGAGTCCGAGATCCAGTCCCACACCCACGTCCCGCAAGTTCACAATCACGTAACCCTTAAACCAGGCCTAACTAGGGTGATAGGAATGCAAAACTGGTGACGAAGGAACGACTAATGACCTAAACTGACCTAACCTCTGACTAACTTAAAACACGAAATTGAAACACTGGACAGGACACAGAAGAAAAACTAATGTTGACTGATGACTGTTTGAAACTCGAATGAAGAAAGGATGACAAATGGCGCCATTCGGTTCTTTGCCTTTGACGGTTGCGCGTGTTCGCTCCGAACATTAATGGGACGTTCCGGGGACATCCGCATATGGAAGTCATTTTAATAGGCAGAAGATACGTACATCGGCCGTCGTTGGGATGTCCAAGATTTACCGGTTGTTCATGAGACAGAAATTCCGCAAATTGAATGTCCCAGGGATGACCCCAGAAAGTTAGATTCCGGAACGTCCCGTACTTCCCAGTCGGGAACATAGCCGGAGCTCCCAGGGTAGGTTTGTGCAAGTAGGTAATCTTAGTGAAAAATCTTGAAATTTTTCAAAACAAATGTGTGTGTGTGTGAGGAGCCAGGGACTTGGTTTTTGGTTTGCATCAATAATGGGAAGCTAGCTGTATGCGGAACTTCAAAGCGCCAAAGTCATTCAATCTTTGCAGTTGATTTGAGTAGAAATCTTCCTATTTTAATTTCCCAATTATTTACTTATGATTCCTTGAATCATTCGTCATTCATCGCCTTTCAATTATTTGTCCTTATCAATCTTCTCTTGGTATCCCTTCTCGTTCGAAATTCGGAAAATGTATCCGATTTCCAGTGCAGTTGAAGATTTTACTCCGACATACAGTATAAGTGACGATAGCCATAATTAGATATGTTTCGTAATGTTTTAAGAAGTATTTAACCGTCCAACTATCATGATAAAATTGGATTCACACATGACAAATGAAAATGCAAAGATTGAATGTGAAATTACACCAAACGAGTAAGCCAATTCGGAAATTCCGGTGAAATTTTTACTGATGAAGATGACTTTGAGAAAATTAATTATCCTCCGTCAATATTTCATGGAAAATTGAGATTTTTGCTATTGGTTAAGACTGACCTGGTGCATAATTGCAAAGAGCTACTTTTTTATTATCGCAAACCGAAGATATTTGTCCCTTAAGATTTTTAAAAAAGTTGGGTTAAATTCAGACACTTATAGCTTTTTTTGTTGAATACAAATCAATAAAGTAGCTCATGGGAAGTGTGCACCACTTCAATCCAGGTCAACAGCAATAAACCTCGCCTTTCTACGATTATTGCTTACAAACGAGTGTTAATTTTACCAAAATCAAAATCATTTTCTTATGGGCGCTTAGCATTGTACCTTAGCCACAACTAAGCTTTTAAAGGTTTTAGATTTTGAGATGTTTTGAAACTCTAGCTATAACCTATCAAAATCAAGTTCAAGCCACGTACCACGCATTACACAGGATATTGGAAGCAGAACTTCATCGTTTCTGGCTTTCAACTGACCAAAATCTGGTTCCAGCCAAAATGAAGATGACATTTATGTAAGTAGTATGAGAGGTAGGCCGATTTCTGGTGTTTCGGTTTATGTTTCACGTACTTTTCTTTACATATAGAAAATTTCCAGGTATGTCCCAGCGTGTTTTGGAGTTTTAATTCAATCCAATTTCCATCTGGAGCATTCATATGATAATATCTAGTATGAAGGCCGGGATATGTACTCTCCATTCCAATTGAGTAGACACCTCGTTGTCGGTTGATAAATGGGATAGCGTCACCTACACAGGTCCGTAAAAACGGCTTCATAAAACACGGGCCTTCTTTTGCACATGCGCGTTTTCTCATGCCGCTCTTACGGACCTGTATAGATGAAGCTATCCCATTTCTCAACCGACCCGACAACGTGGTGTCTACTCATTTGGAATGGAGAGTCTCTGAATCGGTAGCCCCCCGTTTATGCCTAAAACCGGCCCTGACTGAACACAGACAAGAACCACAAATGTAACCAGAAGTGTAACCAGAAACGCATTTAATTCATTACACTACTTGTTATTTACACCTTTTTCATCTTTGGGAACACAAAATAGACATTTGAACGAGCTTCTTTGTAATAATTTTGGAAATCTCGGGTTCATATTTTAGGTTCGAAGAGCTCAAATATACGAAACCAATATATAACTATTCCGTTTCAAAAATCTCCTGAATCGAACCTGGCTCCGCCTTGATCGTGTTTACTTTCACGGATGTGACCGTAAATAGTCTATTTCCATAGACTAGACTTTAAACTTGCGGCAGAGTGCGCACGATTCTGAACTCTTACACAAGTACTACTGAACTGAGGGATATTCTCAGAATAAAACACACCGCTCATGGCACATCCATTAGAAGAGTAGAATTGTGCGCCACCGATCTACGTCGCCGCCGCCGCGCCGGTTTATTTTCACAGTATGGCACAGTACTAATTTTATTTTGTTAGGCTTTCTTGTCTCCACAAATTATGGTATTTAATTTATTGTATACAGAGGTGGGCAAGATCCATGGGATTATATTTTCAAAATACATGTAACATGCATACAATTACAGCGACGGGCGAAGAAAAGTAAAGACCCATATAAATGAATTTTTACGTTCCGTAAAAACGTACATTCTATGTAAGAGTGAAAAATGTATCTTGATACGAAATCGGATTTAAGATACAAGATACAGTGAAAGCTTGAAAGTACAAGATACAAGTTAAGATAAATCTGATATAAATCATCAATTACAGCGTAGATATAGAGATTGTTTTTCATTTCGGCTACTATTACCTCGTGATAAGTACATATTATATGCTAATCTTACTAACTATAGTTGCAAATATAGAATCTGAATAGTAGTATTACGGCGCAAGGAGAATCTAAAATATTTACTGAAAATTTAAAGATTTTATAGTATTTTTTCATGAGATATTCGTTGCGGAAAGGTCTAAGGTATCTCTTTTAACAAGTATAAGTATTATCATTATCGATGCCATTATCGGCGGCGACGACGGCGCACAGCTCTAACAAAAATAACAAACAGAACAGAATATGAATACCGCGGTTGTTCACATGTCATATATTTTGTATCATGCATTTCAGTTTCAGTTTAATGTAAAATGTAAAGTAAATGAATGTTTTGCCTGTGCTGCATTTTCAATATTACTCCACTCACACATTCCACTTCCCATTTCACACCTTACATGCATCCAATTCAAGTGTGCAGAATCGTGCCCAATCTGCCTCAAGGTTACAGTCTAGTCTAGTAGAGAGCTTTAATTTTTCGAAGTTGAATGGACAAATTGTATTTACACGAATATTTTATTGGTTGGTATTGACAACAATCGTTGGACACAGCTTTCTAAATTGACAAAAATCGTATTTGCGCAATCCCATTGGGAATTTCGTTCCTCAAATGTATTTTAGTTATATTTGCTATTGCTATTTATTACTCTTGGATCGATTTCCGGCATGGATACCCCAGAGGACTAAAAGTGGCCCTATCGTTATGTTGCTAAGCAGTTTGAGGAGAGCATTTTCAGTGCTTCGTTTGAAGGCTTCTCTCTAGTAAAGTTGTATAACTTTGTAGTTTGAGAAATTGTTAGTTCTTAACTGATGAAATAGGAACTATCACTTTCATTTAATTAGTTCTTTAGTTTCAACGGGATTTTGATCAACATGTCCGTGTATAGAAATGTAAACTTTAACCTCAGATTGTTAACAGCTGATAATCGGATGTGTGTAACCTAGAATTAAATGAGATTCGTTGTTAGAAAGCTCAGGCTTTGAAGAATCACGGCTGGGCGGTTGTTTTACGTGAAAGTTGCTTCGTGAAAAATTTAAACTTGAAAATACAATTGCGGATATGACATCCTGGTGCCGTCGAGGCCGGAGTCATTGAAGAGCGTCACCTACAGCTACGGACACCTTTTACCTATACCTATAGCCAAATTTGTTCAAAACACCGATATTCGTTCCTTATACACATTTTTGCGATATTGTGGCGCAGTTTATTTTATACCCAATTTCAGAATACAACAACAGTAGTAAACGAAATATGATATAGATTGTATTCAATCATAGTTATTAAGATTCGTGCTTGATATGACAAGGGATTGGCATCTTAACCTGTTGCTTTCCTGTTTTTGCTCCTGGACGACTTTTGCAGCAGTTTAAGAAGAAGGCTTTGTGATTCTCTTGAGGAACTTCGCAGTAATCGAACATTGGTGCGTGTGTATAATCTGGTAGATTTTTTTCTAACTCCTGTTGTTTACTCACGTAAAAAAGACTTGGTCTTATTCGACGTTTCGACACAACAAGCACGTGTGTCACCAGCACTGGCTAAACAACGACACACCATTGTGTCTCTATATCCATCCTTCCATCCATAAGATCTTGCATCTTTTTCTTCTTCCAATGGACCTCCGTAGACACAAATCATGATAAGTGCAATGCAGCCAAGGATACACGCCTTCATCTTTGAAAAAGGAATTTAATATTAACTACTGCGCCATATATGTCTGCGCGCTCAGACGAAATTGCAATATGGTGCAATGTTGCTGTCGACTCAACCAAGTGCAGCGTCATAATACAGTATTTAACTTATTGAAGCTAGGTCTAATATACAAATTCCATATTACATACCATAACTTTGACGTGGAAGTACGTGCAGAAATGTGATACTTTTGATATCTGCTCACAGTTGAGTTGAAACTCTAGTCAAGCTACAATTTCTTATATACAATACAATGTACTACGAGATAATTCACAATAAAAAACTGGGTCCTGGTTCCAGGTGGTAACATATATAAACAGAAACGAAAGTTTATTAGGCCAATGACCGCTGAAAATAGATTCTATATCGACACCCAGTACATGAAATGAAATGAAAACCACGGATGACCAATTTGCCTGGTGGCGCTATTTCTACAAGGGAAGTGTGTTCTTACATAGTTAAGCAGACTAGCCGTTAAAATGCCCCCACTGGATAATCGACTCGGTTGGCGACAAGGTTTTTCTAGAGGAAGTGGAGGCTTTGTTTAATTTTTTTGTTAAATTCGGGTTATGTTAAGTAATTGAAAATTATCACGCTCGCATGCTCCGGGAAACGGACCTGATCTAACCCAACCAAACGAATCAAAAACTAGGAGCGATACTCGTATTCTAACCGTTCCTCTCCCAAGTAAATCCTAAACCTCCAGGCCACTCTGTCTGTTTTAAGAGTGTGGCGCAGAAGCTCCAATTATTCCAGTCCATATGCACACCAGTGATGGCATTTAAACTGCTAGTGTTAAGCAGCAGTACAGTGCAGATAACCAAACAGGCTAATAATTAGAAAGCGGGAGCATATGTATATGATAACCCCAAAATTGGCGTATATACGTGTGCTCAAAAATGGCAAAATAAATGATTACATATGCAAGTGGAAACCCAATAACCCAATACATGCTTAAATAAAATCGAAAATCGCGAAATATGGAATTTAATATTCTAGTAAGAACCTCAAAATATGCGCTGTTTTATACACTCACAACTGGAAAAATATGCAATTAATTATGCAAACCAAAAACCCACACATATGCACAAAAACACTCAAAAAGTGCGAACTATGTAATGCAATATGCTATTCAAAACTATCTTATTCTAACTTGAACTTTGTAAGCATCTACTATCTATCAACTTCAGTTTGTTTGCAGCCTTGGCAGCTTTGAAAGCCACCAATGACAAATTTAAGAAGCATATGCGTAAATATGCTCAATATCGCAAATATATGCAGTGTTTGCATATAATATGTAAATATATAGAAAGTCAGAGTCTGCCGAAATATGAAAATAGATATGCAGCTGTATCGGATAGCAATTGTAGGAATTGTATAGATCCGAAGTCCTATCGAACTTGGGTCAAGCGGGAAAAATTAACGAATATGCCAACGCCGCTCTTAACTAATTACAGATTACGGATTAAAAAAGTAATTAGAGGGTAATTTATCCCCCTAAGAGTTCCCGGAGATCTTGAAACTATGAAAATATATTACACGACGATTATATGTTTCAGTTGTTTGTATAAACTTTACACTTCCTTTCTTCACGAAGCAGCTTAAATTGATTTTGATTCATTACACCACTTGTTAAATACACCTTTGTTCATCTTCGGGAAGACAAAATAGACATTTGAACGAAAGTGTGGAAATTAAAATTTAATTTTGATATTAATTGATTAATGTAAAGTGAAGTAAAGTATTTGAATAAAAATCTGTTTTTGTGAAGGTTCAAAACATTTGGCAACTACTATGTGTCTTTAATTTTTTCTTTAAAGTCACTCCTTGTTCAAGGTTTCTTTATCTGAAAATGGTAGCGCTACATAATCCATCCCCATAAGCGCGTGAGTTAGACCTCGCTGCCATGTGAAAGGGCATATAACTTTGTCTAATGTGGATCAAATTTGGGAAAATGATATATCAAATCGACTAGACGGTAGGGGAGCAGCCTCGTCATACGTCTTTTCTTGTACTTGGAATTATTGCATTGAATGTCCCTTGTCCCTTCATACAACACACACCTTTGAGGTGTGGGATTTCGCACATTGGGGATTGTATGTACTCATCAGTACAACATGCTCACAAAGTCATAACTATCTACTTTACCAGACATTTAGCAGTACGAGGAAGCAACAATTTAAACAAATCCTTGAAAAACAAGTTGA
>JAQFYU010000632.1:0-20019 GCA_034694905.1 Ceratophysella granulata | reverse complement strand
TGGCTTAAAATTAGAACTGTCGAAAACTATAGCCAGAACTTTGAAGAAAGCTATTGATACTTTAAATCGAAATGATGCTGCGAATATTTTTTACCAATAGTACGTCAGCAACTGACCTTTCTGTCTCCAAACCTCTTTATTTTTGGTGTCAAAAAATGATGAGTTGCAACAGATACAATGCAGCCTCAAAAATGGTTTTATTGACACCTTGTTTGAATTTGAAGTTGGTTCTTCACAAGGGATTCAAGTGTGAGCGCATTAAGACTGAATTGCTTCCATAATGCTTTCATAATTTACGTCTACCGTCTACCGTCTCCCAAAACAATTACCGCTTTGCAAATTGTACGGTTGACTACGGATACCAAGAAGAGTTTCAGCATTCACAAGTACATTTTGTCAGATCTTCTGCGAACTATATGACATCGAATATCTAATTTGGATATGAGTTTGCTTTGCAATATGAAACTGTAGCAATAGAATCGAATCGTATGTCAATTCTAAGTAAATTTGGATTTCTCACCCCCCGTTTTTGGCCTCTATTTTGATTTTTTAAGCAAGTATTTGAGCAAGTATTTCGACTATTTTTAAGCAAGTATCAAGTAAGTATTTCGGGGTTTTTAGGTAAGTAAGTATCCCGTCTCTGGCATGTATCATGTGCAGGCAGATTAGGAGACACTCTGTTATTATGAGGAAATCATGAGGGGGATAGCGGAATGTCAGAGTCATCAAACTCCAAATGATGAAAGCACATCAAATATCACATCTTCAGGTCCCAGGTTCACTTCTCATCTTCTACTTCTTTATGTACTTACAGAAGTACTACATATTTGGTACTATTTCTAGCAGGAAGGATGGAAATGTGACTTTGTGCTTCTGCTCGTCTGTGAATGAAAAAGAAATTGGGAAATGCTGAGTTGAACTTGAGATCTTCCTTCCGTTCTGTTCCTCTGTTTCACAACCAGAACGGGTACTTACACGTTTATAGAGTAGTCTATGGATGCATCATTAATTGTGTCACCAGTGGCCAGTCTGAGTAGGATACGAAGAGTTCAGTAATCAGTCTTCAATAGAATCTACGGATCCTTGGTTTTGGGCTCAATCAGCTGGTCTGTTTGGATCGAGAGAGTGGACTTGAGCTTCTCTGCTCAAGACCGGAACAAGTTGAGTCAACGAATCAGAGAGAGTGTCACCAATGGTCTGAGGTTGACAGGTGAGCAGGGAAAGGACATGAGCTGCAATTCGAGTGGACTTAATTAATTGTCAATTCTGGTGGAGTGGAACTGAGACGAGCACGTTTTGTGTGAGAGTGAGTTACCATGTTCATTCACTTCTCATTCCTTGACTTCGTCGTGTCAGGAAAATGATAAATGATTTTGAGACTAAATACTAATTGTATGCTAATCCAATCCATTGTAGTCTTACGTTCATTGTCCCTACTTTCTTGGGTCAGTCATACGGGATGACACCTCAAGAACTTGTTCGGTGGACAGGCACAAAGACATTGACGGATTTATGAACTCAAAATACGTATGCGTACACGAGGGCTCTGCTATCTTAGACATGCATCCCATATCCCATTGTTTCCTACTCGCAACTCGCAACTCGCAACCGCTGCTTTGGCTACTTTGCATAAGTAAGGGAACTTGGAGCCTCTTCTCGTGTCAAGAAGATGAGTGTTGTGCAATAAGTGATGAAGGTGCTAGTAGCTACTCCATCCAAGCGATAGTTAACATTCTAACTGAGTTTCTGAAATGGAGATTCAGGACTAGGACATGCAGAACTCAGCAGAGAGCAGAACACGATAGGAAGTCAAGGGAAGGAGTCGATCGTTTGGTAGTCATTTGGATTTGGATTATGTTCTTGCTCAGGTTTTATTGGGTTTTGTATTATTTTGTATTATACGATGGAGCATAAGATGGAGCCTTGACTCGAAGATCTGTATGGAAACACGTTATTTTAGGAGTAGAATGTGGTCAGAGCCGTGGTTTGGATCTGCAGATGTAGACCGATACGGTTGAGATCTCTGAGTCTGATTGTATTTGCTCATGTAATATGTAATATGTAATCATGAGATGAGAGAACGGAAACCTCTGGTTTCTATACTTACATTGCATTGTTGATAGGACATTGAATGGTGGGATAGAGAGATGAGAAATTAGTTTTCCTTCCACACGAAGAGAGACTTGGAAATGGTTAGTCTGCTCCTGACCTGACCTCGTCATTTCTACTCTTATTGTCTCCTCAAACTGCACTTCGACTCAACACAACAGACTCCAACAACTCAAATAGAACTTAATTGGTCTGAGTTGAGGTGTGAGGAAACGTGGGAACATTGGTTAGCACGTTCCTAAGACATTGTCGAATTGGAAGGCTATGTGTGGTTCCACTATTGGCAATTCAAATCAAATCTATGCAAATTAACATCACAAAAGATCAGCTAGAGTTTCAGACCATTCATCCACGCACTTCATGGACTTCACCACAGAAATAAATGGTAGCATTTGGAACTTGGAACTCAGAATCCCTCCTCATCACCTGAATACATGATAAATGACATAGACTGGGCTTTAAGTTCGTTTCTTGTTTCTTGGGCGTCAATTGGAATAGAAGCTTATTTAGGAGTAATTAGCATCTGCTTGCCAAATCCATATTGCTGCCAAGGAAACAGGTGGGAAATCCGTACTGGATTTCACACAGTTCTTGAGCTTAGTAAATAATTTCAAATTATGAGAGCCTGATACCAGAATTCCCATGATTTGTTCTTGTCAACTATTTACTGTTTACTGTCTCTTCCACTTCCCATGCATGCAAATTAGTTGTTGATCTGAATGTAGAACCATATTCCGGATTGAAGGGCGTTTCATTTGAAGAATGTGGTTCTGCTGAATTTAGTATTCGGACCAAAGGAATCGTTGGACTAGTTTATTGATGGAACAACGCCTGAATGTTGAGTTCGAAGAGTCCATTTTGACCATTTAACTTCTTTTCCCATCTCATAAAAACGGGTAATGGGTCATTAGAGACTTGGCGGAAATAAAGTTGGTCCTGTTGTTGGACAAGTAGGTGGTATGGTGGGCTAAGGTAAGGCAAAGTTTCCATTCCTCCTGTCGTCATTATTTATATCAAAATAGAGAATGTAGTGAGCAGCTTTTGCGCCAGATGGAAATGGGAACATGAGCTGGATCATAGCATGATGGGTGATGATGGGAACTAGATTTCTGGATTCTAGGTTGTAGGAAGCAGCCTGTCACTCTGCAACATGGAGGAAGACCCGATGACCCGAGGTACCTAGTCGGACAGCCGAGTCTGAGGACTCAGCGAATCCTTCTCCTGTTTACGAAATTAAAAATGGAGTCTTTATTCTTATTCCTCATGACTTGAACCATATTCATTCTTCTGCGTCAGCGTCTCATTAAAGAGTGAACTTTCCCATTTCCAACCAACCTGAGCTGAGAGTAGTTAGCATTAATTCCACGTTTCAAGTCTAATGCTCGTCTAATTAGTGGAGCTGGGTAAAGTACGTCTACTTCGACTTTGAAAGAATCATGATTAGGACTTAGGACGTCTGACGTCTCAGATCGCAAATTGCAGCAGAATTTGAATATTTGAAATAGGGAATATTTTCTTCTTAGTTTACCCATCCTTGCCAATAAATTACTGATTCGACCTTGTGCTTAAATTAGAGTAGTCCATGTTTTGGCTCATGTTGTTCTGTTGGAATTGGTCAAGACGTTTGGTTGAGTACCTGAGCTGAATTTAACCTGTTGATTTCTGCTAACTTTACACAATTAAAGGAGAAAATTAGAAGATGAGCTTCCCATAGTTCGTCTGTCGGAGTTGTCCAAGTGTGCACTTAATTTTCCGCACGTAGTTCTTAATTGAAGGTGTTGATGTTGAGTGAAGGAAAGAAGACGTCAAGTAGGCAATTTCCTACTTCCTCCCAGCGTCGTCCCTCACAAGGTCATTCCGTGTTGAAGATGCATTGAGCAAGATGCCAGAACGGAGTGAAAGAGAGAATCTCGGTCTCTCTCCATATTTGCATCATGCATCACGCATTCTTGTCACTTGTCAACACATTTGGGGCTTGTCGTTTACTCGAGATTGTAAGGAAGAGTGGAATGTGTATAGGACAATATGTAGTTATGCCATGTTGTATGTGTTTGTTCTAGGACGACAGACCACTCATCGTCATCTCCGTTATCTCCGTGGTCATGGACAGATTCTGTGTGGAGATTCTCTGTGGTTTTCTCCGCTGGTTCTCAGAACCGGAAGTAATAATTGCTTTTCTTCATCTCAACCACACTAAGCACGTCCCACTTAGTCCGTCAGTCGTCGACCCATGTCGTAGACGAACACTCATCTCTCTCATAATCATAACCACCTGCTCCATCCGCTCAAGCCGTATCCTTATCCACTATTGTTCCAACCATACATGGGCAAGTTGAAAAGCGTCCGACCCCTCCGAACGACCAGGTTTTCAGTCTACCCCATACCCCTCCGAAAATTTGATCATTTTTTGTCGATTCAATCAAATTCTATGCTAAAATTAGGCGAAAATATTTTGTAAGCAGATGTCAATTGTTAATCAATTTAAAATTTAATTGCAAAAGTTCAAATAACAAACGAAATATTGAAGAAAACGAAGTTTAGTCTTTAGAAACAAGGCCCAGGTTATATAATTGTGCTGTTGCTACGCACAAAAATGCTTTTTTTGTATCGTTTTGTGAAAAAATGAAGCGTTTTCTCGTTTTCTAGAAACCCCTCTTTTCTATTCGACGCTCGTCCGACCCCTCCGCGCAGGGCGCTGATACCCGTTTGCCCATGTATGGTTCCAACCAAATTCTACATCTAAAACTCATTGAAAACTTGGTCTGAAGCACAAAATGCTCACTCAGGTCCATGAGATCCACATTTCCATGTCATGTCAAGCTCAAGTGACGTAGGTCAATTCAGATCAGCCCATGAACGCTAATGACTTGCATAAGAGCTAGAAGCTATGTAGAACTTGGGTTCAGGTGAGATGATGAGAATGTGGTGAAGGCTCCTTGTTGCGGACTCGCATTTGGTTTCTTTAGATCAATAGTGAAACAAAAGTGAAAGAGAAGTGAAACAGAGTTAGAATTAGAACTCAAGTGCCCGTGGTGGTGGGCAGACACTGCAACAAGGCAGCTCTCGTCTAGTCCCTGTCTAATTGTCCTTTTCTGTTTCTCACTCCTCTTGGCAGACTGGACTGAATCGAGGGAGAACTCAGGAGTGCGTGACCCGATCCTTGTTGGCCGTGAGGGGTGTTGCTGTGGAAACGCTCTCATGTCGTCCCACCAGGAGATCTCTCCACCTGGCCTCCCCCTCAGTACTCATGCAGAAGCCGACCAGACCTCCGTACAGAACTGCTCAGGTGAGCACGCAGTGGACTCCGCTGTCTCTTCTCCACCTGTTCTGCCCTCCAAGGTCCTGGACCTGATTTCCAAGTCAGAACGGACTCTCGTGTCACAAGCAGACCATCCCACTCATCCAGCCAAGGAAGGTTCAGCAGAAACTGAGCTCAGCTCCGGTCTCCTGCCCAACTTCCGTCTTGGCTCAGAAGAAGGGGACATCTCAGTCAGTCTTCCGTCCGTCGTCCCAGTCGGGACTGGGACGAGTAGTCCGAGCATCAGTGTGACGGAGTCCTTCCAGAGCACGGGCACTGTGTCTGACGTCCTGGGGAATGGAGGCAGGAATTCAAGTGGCGGTCCATCTTCCCTCAGTCGACAAAACTCTGACGAAATGCCGTTGTCCTTGCTCAGTTGGTACAGTGAGCCTGGAGAAGTGACACCGAAACCCAGCTGCTGCAGCGGACGAAGTCCCGCCAAGACGGCCACCTCGCCGCTCAAGCCCAAAAGGGCCTCAGAAGAGAAAGAGAACGAGACTCCGAAAGAGTGTGTTCAGCCGAAGACTACGACAGACGAAGAAGGCGGAGTGAGCACTCAGCGAGTGAAGATGCAGATTCAGAGCTTGGACAGGACAGAAACAGTCACTCTTCGTGTGGAGAACGGACCACGTGCAAGTCGGAGATCCACTCCTCCCAATTCCACCCTCGCCCACAACCAGAAAAGCATCGACTGCGTCCGTTGTGCTCGTCGTTCCAAGTCCGGATCCACCACTCCTGCTCAGCCTTCCCGTGCCCCAAGGAGACAAATCGCTTCCCCAAGAAGTACCAGTAAGGAACTCAAGAAACCCATCAAGTCCATTCTGAAGAGCGAGTCCCGAGGAAGCAGTGGGAGTGACAAACAGCTGTCCTCGATGGACAGTTTGGGAAGTGCTACAGGCAACACGAGACTCATGACTCGGTCCGATGGTGGACCACGAGCCAAGCTGGACTTCCGAAATTCCTCACAGGCTCTCACCAGTCAAGACGACAAATGGGCCGCTCGACTCAAGAGTGTGGAGAAGTACGCCACGCTTCGTATAAAGAAGTCACGTGTGAGTCCGCTTCTGGAGCCAGAGGAGCGGAAGAACTCGAGTAAAAGCGAACGAGTGGGCAGTCCAGGTCCAGTGGTTGAGCTCATGTCCAAAAGCCTCTCCTTCCTGGACAAATCCAGTGCTCAGACACGTCTCGTGTCCCACAGTGCAGGAGCAGGGGATGCCTCTCTGCAAAGACAAGGATCTCTTCGAGTGCGGAAACCCTCCCCCGGATGGGAGCCCAGTGCCACTCGATCCTCCCTCCTCCGTCTCCAGAAGATGCAGGAGGCGAAGGCCAAGGCGGGAGTCTGTTTCCAGCCCAACCAGACCGGCTCAACTCATCCGAGCAGCGGAGACTCCAGTTTGGGCTACGTGGCCACTCCTCTCCGACCCAGTCCGAAGGAACAACCCAAGAATCTGGGCTCCAAGATACTTTCCAAGATCTCCTCAGCTCTAAATCAGACTGCAAGCAGCTCCCAGAAGCGTGTTCGTCAAGACAAGTGGGTTCAGACGGAGACAGGTTCCCAAGGTCCTTTCCAGCAGACAGACAGGTCTTCTCCGAGTCCAGGCTTCAAGAAGCAAATGTCTCCCAAGCCGGAAGTGACTGATCCTGAGTACGTAGCCAATTTGGAAAAGGAGGTGGAGAGTCTGGAGACCCTCTTCCTTCGATCGAAGAACATGTACGCCAAAGTTGTGGAAGAGAAGAAAGCCCAAGCTCGGACGATCGAGGAACTCCAGCTCCAGCTCTCCACCGTCCAGACTGAAAACAAGCAGATTGTTCATTTTCTGGAAGATGAGAAGGCCACTCTGGCAGAAACTCTGCTCGAGACCGAAACAGCCGTAAGTTCTGTCTTACTTCACAACTCTTCTCTGCATTTTCTGTTTACGAGGGCGGAGTCAAAAAGTTTTACAACTCGGGACATGGAGACATGTTTGGGCTTAAATGTTTTTGCCTTAATCGAATGCCCAATCAATTCTATTAAATGAAAAATCGGATGTAAATTTCAACTCTGTATCTTAGTTGCAAAACTTCTAATTCCGCCCTCGTATTTCCTAATCCACAGTAGTGGACGCAGGAGCGTGTCCATTTTCAAATACAGCGAAAAAGATTCTATTGACTTTTGTGGTTCTTTCCATTGTGGTCATGGAACGGATCCCAAGCTCAGACTTTGGATACAATCTGGCTCAAGCAAGGACAGTGACACAATGTGGAACTATCGCGAGGAGCATTGGACAGAGTGAAAGATGCTCATATGTATTCCAATCTAATAATTCTTTTGTTTTTGCTCAGATGTCATCTCTGCAAAAGTCTTTGGAGACGCAGAAGGAGGAGTCCAAAGGACGACTATCGGGTTTGGTTAGACAAAGTGAGCAGCTGAAACAGGAAGCCCTTACTTCCCATGCCATTCTCAAGCGGATGGAGAAGGAGTTCAGTCTGATGCTCAACCAGAAAGAGGTCCAGCTCCAAGAAGCCTCAGCTTCCCTTCTTCACATGAAAAACACTGTTCTCCTCATGATTGACACGCTCATGACAAAATATCAAATCTCCGCAGAACGACTCAGTTCATCAACAACTGTAAGCTTCTGCGTTAATACTCCGCTCTTGACAGCGCACTTGCTAACTCCAGCCAGCCTCCTCATGAGCATTCCACACATTGCTTCCCACCAACCACTACAAATTAACAAGTTGCATTCATAACATTCCCAAAGTCCGTAACGTCTCCTTCTACTAAAAACAAGTAACATCGAACATTAACTTAGCTGTTTCTACTCACATTGTATTGTATCCACTAATCACTCTGTTTGTGGTCTACACACAGTCAGCATTGATTGGACTATGCCTATTCGACTAGGCACATGATTAATGATTAATGTAATACAATAAAAGGCTTGACTAATGGAGAGTAACTGTTTGAAGGACGAGTCTGGCAACGGATCTGATTCCTTCACTTTGGAGAAAACCCGGTTCCGCACTCTCGTCACACTCTTGACTAACGCTTTCGACCTAACAGAACTGACCAGCGAGACAGGGTCTTCCAACGGAGATGCACCCAGCATGTCCACTTCCAGTCCGAGTGTCCGACCTGAGGACGTTGTTGCTCCGAAGAAGCCGAGTCCTGTCTTCTGCACAGAAAGTGATTCCAGATCCAGTTTGGCCAGCTTGAAACAAGCTATTCAGGACCGTGACGAAGCAGAGCGTCTGGAACGCGCTTGCAGTCTCAGTCCACTTCCGGTTGAACGAGACGGTCAAACTCCTCTGCCACAGGACATCAAGGATCTCCAGAAGGACTTTCACAAACTCTTCAACCTCATTCGTCTCATCGTGGAGGAGTGCAACTTGCAGGTTGTTACTCTGCATTCCACGATTCGGGAAGTGAGTGTTTTGAATCTCTCGAGAAGTCAGACTTCTCTTGGCTGAACTTGAGTTCTAATTCCCTTGACTCTGTTACAGGTTTTGAAGGAGACGGAGACGATGGACGGGAAGGAGTCCAAAACATTAAAAGGGGAACTGAATGGAGACGGGATGTCGTCGACTCAAATCTGACTCGACTCACTTGGATCAGAAATCATAACTGATTGGCCGGCCAGCCAGAAGAGTCAGGAGCCAGTCAGAACAACTTCCACCACAAATAGTCACTAAGTCCAGAATGTGTCCAGTTATTCTTTACTTCCAATTCTTGTAACTTCAGTTGTCGCCATCTTGGCACTTGTTTCTTAGTTTATAGTCTAGTTTTCTAAGTTGTTTTGTCCGAGTCCAACTGACCATTTTGTCAGAAGTACTCCAGTCCTGACAACTCGCCCATTTTGCCAAGTATTAAGTGCCACATTCATGTGAATGAATTCCAATCTCCTTCTTTTTACTAGTTTTGTTGTGCTGCCAAATTCCGTTCTGAGAACCAATCAGGGTTCAACTCCTCGTTCCCCAAGGGGCACTCCTTATTTTCAAGCTCATCCCAAGTTCAGATTAGCGTCTTTGTAATTTCCACTTGTCTTCATCCATATCATCACTTATTACTACGATTGATTGTGCCAGAAGCAGAGACTCCTGAGCTTCGTTATAACTTTAGTTTCTCTACCATGTACAATGCTCTACAATTATTCTCACATATCACCTGATGTAACTTGTCACTTATACTTAGTTCACCTATAGTTCACTTCCGAGTTCTGTACTTGTGAAATGTCGGAGGACGCTTCTTCAATGTGTATTCACAAAGCCTTGTTGTCGACGACTGTGCAATTGTGAACTTGCATGTTCTTGATTTATTTTTACCCTTTGTAACTGTTGGGATTCCTTACTATGTACTATAGTTTTAGCTGCTTGCCTTGGATTGTTACCCACACGGTGTGCTAATTGTGTAGCCTGGACTCCAGGTCATCTGAAGTCAATAGTTGAGAAGTACCTAATGTTTCCATTCTGAGGAGAGATTAAGACAATGATGCCCTTTAGACTACTTAATTTAATGAGATTATGAGACGGTCCTATTGTTGAGTCAATAAAAACATTCAGATTGAAAGCTTGGACTCGAAGACATTTATTCCTTTCTGCTTCGTATCCTTGACGACGGAGGAGTACAGGCACACTGACAATGGAGTTTTTGTTTGACACGAGAGTTATTTATTTTAGCGTTCATTCAAATTCAAGAGTTTTCGTAGTTTTAGGGTTCGTCAGCTAGTTAGAAATATTCTCGTTTTTTTAACCGCGTTTTTTTATCCGTGCTCTAAGTTTCTTTAGTCGGAATAGTTAACTAAGTACGTAATTAGTGTCACTAGTGTGATAGGTCAATTCAAGATGAGCCTGCACCAGTGCTCACCGGGGTTTAGGCTCACTGGAGATGAATGTGGACTTCATTCGGGATGGACTTCAAGGTAGATGATTGGTATTTATTCCCTCATCCCTGTGTAGCGCTTGACCTCTGACCCTTGCGTAGACGACATGTTGTAGGAGACCCTCCGCCCCATTTCAGCCAAGAGGAATGGAATGTGGCTGCGGAAGTGGCTCGAGAGGCGGCGGAGGCCAATCGAATGGTGGCCGAGCACATTCAGGCCGAGTCGATGCGATTGGTGGACGAGACGCGTGAGATCACGGATCAGGCGGAAGCGGATCTTCAGCACAGATTTGCGGAGAAAGTGGCAGACTCGAGACACTGGATTGAAGAGCTGAAGAGACGGTTCGAGGAGCTGGACGACGAGCTGGATGTCCAGCTCATCTACAAACGACGACTCGAGATCTTCATCCAGGAACTGTGTCACATTATTCAGATTGACCACACGATCAATGGACTCAGGTAACTGACACGTTCGGCCCAGCGTCTCCGTTTTGGATACGGATGCGCAGAATGCTTGACAGAACAATCCTCGAATTCCTCAACATTCTTGTGGAAATGAATTGGTAGAAACCTGCGGATGGGCGTTGATTTGGTCTACGACAAACCACAACAGGAAGTTGTTCAGGAAATGCAAGTTGTGGAAGGCGTTCTGGAGATTCTGAAGAGAACACTGGAACAATGCGTGGAACAGATTCGACTCATACGGAAAACCGTTCTGAACGTAAGTCGTGAGCTGGTAGACAAGGAAGAAGCTCTCAAAATCGAGGAACATGTCCGGCATCTCCATCCACATCGAGCGGAAGTCAAGCGTCAGGCTCGCGTCTTCGTCACTGATCCTGACGAGTAAATATGGAACCATTCTGTCCTTTATCTACCAGTCACTATCCGGTTGTTCACAATGATTTCATTGCCAATTTCAGAGAATGTGACTGTGAAGATTGGGAGGAGTTTGCGAGGAAGACGAAGTTGATGGCCGAGAAAGCCATCACTGCCTCCCAACATTTGCGAATGAAGATCGACAGCTTAATACGACAGAGCTACCAGGACGTGGATCAGCAGATTTACAATGTGGATCGTGCCTTTGATCTGAGACAGCAGGAGCAATTTCAAGCCAAGGAGAATCTTCAAAATCAACTCAGCGAAGTATTCCAGCCCTTTGAAACAGGTACAAAGGTCATGATATTATCCTAACTAAGCTTTTCGTTTGGAATTCAGATCTCGGCTGCGGCTCATGGATTGGATTGCATGATTTCGAAGCTGGAAAGGTCGTTTGAAGAAAAGAAGAGTTTGCTTGCCCTCTCGGAAACCAGACTCAACCTCCGCTCAGGCAGACAGAACAAGGAAGTGTGCAAGTATGCCACCAACCCAAAAACCAGAACTCTTGTTTGACTGTTTAAACCATTTGAACCGGAACTCAATTTCTGTAATAATTCCATTTGGTTTGTTTGCAGGGATGCAGTTCAACTTCGACTCATTCTAGAGATGGACGAGCTGCATCAGTCCATGCTCAAGTTGAACACGAAGGTTCTTCAGTCCAGAAATGCACTCCGAAGTCTTCTGCAGACTCAGCTGGCCATTGAAGACGCCATCAATGTCAAGATCAACTCCATCCACATTGATGACACGCAGGTCGTTCCGCTCCGTAAATCAATTCGACTCAACCACTACTGACTCAGGCGGAACCGTGTAGACCAAATCTACCAAATTAGCGTTTTTCAACAAAGGAAGTTCATATTTGAATCAATATTCGGCAGTTTCGATTTTCTTTAAGTAATACAGGTTGTTGCAAATTACAAGTCAGAACGATCGACGATCGACCGTTCAACGCAACGGACTTTGAAGCTTTCTTAGAATATAAGTGATAGAACTACAGAGTCTTGAAACCGCCGCATTTTTCACAAATGAAACCGTGAACCAATAACCAATAGAGAATATTTTATTAAATGGTAATTTTTATCATTTATCAGCCTACTTTTTCAATACCAGCTATTTCTTGGTACTACCAGCCTCCCGTGCTACACTACACCACGGTACATACCTATGTACATTATTAAAAGGCATAATGTAAAACTTAAAAATATGAACAATGGAAGCTGCGAAAGGACTTGCCTAAATACTTCGGTTGACTATCTACCTAGTCTGCAAAACCTTCCCTATTTTCCCATTTACTTGTGCATTTTTGTGTCCGAATAACTCAAATCTTGTTTCTCATGAGTTAGAGTTCTAGACGATTTTCATTTCAGCTAAAAAACTGAGTCAAGCCCGTTACTGAAGCTCGATACTAGAACCTGAACCGGAGTGAACCAGTGCATTCTGCATTCTGAGTCCTTATCCGTTGCTTGAGATAAATATAGCGAATTTTCCGATATGACCAAGAAGGGTTGACCAGATCTCTTACTTCAACACCGACCTGTTTTTCTGATCACTCGAGAAATGGCAGTAACTTCTGGCATGACATCGTCTTCGGCGGATGCTCTTCTGCACCTTTTCCGAACTTCCGGTTTGTTGTTTTGTGACTTTCTGGGTCTGCCACGTCCACGAGGGACAATAGGCTTCTCAGGTGTCTCTTGAACTCGAATGACAGGAACCGGACTTCCTGCACTTTCTTCGCCACGGGTGAAGGCTGCATTCAGCTGTCTGACCATGAACAGTACTGCGGAGTCTTCCTTCACATCTCGCAGCAGATCCTCACTTATCTCGTCCATCGATTTCCTTCGCCAGAACAGCGACATCTCGAAGCCACGTCTCTCCATCTCTTCCCAGGCGTCCAGTACCTCCGCCATCATGGAATCCCAAGTTCCCAACACTGGAGTCAGCTGGAAATACCCAACCATAATGTGACATGTACTCGCCGCAGAGCAAGCCAATAGAGTTAGCGGGATTTTTCGACGGTTACTAAATAGAATATTATGCATCTCACATCATTCCCGTCGTTGTTATTCAGATCCTTGGTAACAAGAGCCTTCTGCATAGTTATTGGGGCTAATTTTCGATTCTTAAGAAAATCTAAGAACCTTGATCTGATGTAAGTGACCAGCTTAGTTGGCAGCTCCGATTTGGTCTTACTGTCCGTCTCTCCCCTCCCGGACCTCGGCGAGCTGCCAAGCGACACTGCATAACAAAGAGTAGAATGCGATTAGGCTGATTAATTTATAATTATGGAATTTGTAACAGAAGCGAAAGAAAAACATGAAGATTACGAATATTGGAATTTGGCACACGATAGCACTTGCAAATGGCAGGTCGAATTACGAGTTACGTACGATTGCATTGCAATACAACCCACAACCTAACATATTCACTGATTCCGAATTTTCAATTCTGCTACGTAATATCTAATAAATGTTGAGTTCACCTTCAGCTTATAATCAAAATATCAACGTCAAATTCAATTGAACTGAGCTGGACCATCCGTCCTCTGTGGATTGGACGCTTCCTAATGAACTACTGAATGCAAAATGTTAGTCGTTGAACAAAGAGAATGCATTTTATCCCTTTCTTCGCTTTTCGAGAACAGCGGCGTCCACGCAAAAGACACGCAGGTGGAAGACAATATATTGTCAATTGTCAAGTGAGTCTACACGGTTCAAGAAGGTAAGACGTACAACTTCTGCATAGGTAAAAATAGGAACTATTCCTTTTTGCATATGAACTCAGAACCTGAACCTAATTTCAACGCGAAGATTCGTTGAACAAAAGCTTTTAGCTGAAAATCAGGAACTTCTGAACTTACTGATGTCGGATGTCCAGCAAAGTATCAATACAACAGGTGCTCCTGTCTTCGTTAGTTAAGCTCAGGCTTCAGTTGACCAGGTCAAGAGTCCAAAACAAACCGATTTGCACTAACATCCTCGTGTTCACTTTAAGCCGAAGCTTAATAAAAGGTAAATATTAGACTTAGAGTATACTACAGCAGATGCTTGCTGTTTCTTCGACCTTTCTGGGGAATGTGGAAGCTCAACATTTCCATTCAAAGAACCTTCGGTCGTCATGTGTAAGTGTAATCTTGTCCAAAATATAATTTTGCGATAAAAGCATTTAATTCCCTTCATTTCATTTAGCGTCCTTCGAGTTAGGCCGCAAATGCCCTCCCCAACCCAACTCCAGTGCAGCATTGTAGATAGCAGATCTGCATCAAAATTTGCATTCGGATTCTTCAGATCAGATTCTCAGCATCTGGATTGAAAAAAAAAACACATTCACCATGTAATTCCATCCTCAGACTCATATCCTGCTCCAGCCACCGCATTCCAAACTTATCCAGACCAGTAGAAGAAATTCCTAATTAACTTAACAGTCAAGTTGAACTCAACTATCTGTACGATAGAACTAAGGAATGAAATGGGACCATATCTTTATGAGACCCATTGAATACGTTTATGTTCTGGCTAAACTGCAAGTGCCAACTTCCCACAATTTGAGCAAAGCAATCGCAGTCGGAGTCGGAAGATATATTATATTAGTTTAATTGATGTCTCATGTCAACTGAATGTTTCCAATTTTTCTTGGATTCGTGTAGTGTTACAGTTCGTAATTGTCATGTAAAACATGTCAAGAAAAATGATCAGAAAACACCATTTCGAAAAAATCTCCTTGAACCCCGTCGTCTTAGGTGATTGTCTAATTGTCTACTACGGATGATGCATTCAGAACAGAATGATTAGCTTATGGGGAGGAAATCCAATCTCTGCGCACTTCATAATAACAAGCCTCTTTCAGAGTTATCTCAGTTTCAATCACATATCGAATAGACTTGAGTTGAGACTTGAAACAGTTCGAATGACCTCACATAAATCGTGACTTGGGGCAAACTTCCAGTGAAAAGTGGGTTTCGTCATTTGAAGCAGCTTTGCTACTTTGCATACGACGATTTGAGTTTTAAGTTTCAAATGCGTTTGTGCAGGAACTGTGGTGGAATACTGTAGGTTTATACATATGAGCCAAGTACATGGATCATATCATGAATCATGAAATGAACTGATTCCATGATCTCGACTGGACTGAACACAGAAGCCTTCACAATCCATAACAGAGGATGGTTCGCAGTTTGAAATTGTGTGCTAGGCCGAGAATTACGGATTTGTGCTTGTTCCCTGGAGGGCATCCTACAATAAATTAATATTTGACCAGATCATGTCCCAAGCCCGGAAACGAGTTCGAATAACTCCGCAAAAAGGAATAAACCAAGTGACACAAACTTCTTTTGGACTAGATGAATGTCTTCATCCCGTTTCGGAACACACTTCGTGTCCACATCAACCATTTCTGGACTCGCCACTTTGCTCCACGCTCAAAGATGGACACAAGAAACCAATGGGACTCGGAATCGAGCAGATGTCAGAAATAACGCTACCAGACAATCATCAGAACAGTGACCATCACTTTGCATCTTTTCTCGTGTCCGACGATTGTAAGTCTAGGGGCATACTGTAGTAAATGTTCAAAATCAAAAAGTTGGTGCAGCAAGCTGTAAGCAACCTCTTAGTTGGAATTTGGTACATGAATTCAGGTTTAGACGATGACAAGGAAAATGTGCATGACGACGAAGAGGATAATGGCATCTCGGATAACTACAATACTTTGGAGCAACGCGGTTCCGCGAAGACTGCATCCGTGAAAAGGAATGGATTCCCAGTTCGAGTTCAACTCTTGGAATCCACTCAAGAATGTGACGAAAGTGACACGAGCTTTGAAGCCATCTGCACGGAGCGGTAAGCCAACTGCAGAAGTATATGCGCACGCAATACTGCCACAGTGCCTTTTGTCGAACGAGTCTGGAAAGACAATTTTCACGATGCTTCTTTCTTCGACCCGTGGTTCAGCGCGATGTGTCTCGCAATTTATTGTTCGCAACATGTTTCCTCCAAAAAGTGCTTTCTACACTTTGGAATGATACAGGTCGTTGCCCAGCAACAGGAACCAGGATCCAACTTCTGTAGCTCCTGCCGAGGTTCGCCTTATTCCCGGTGGAAGCAGCGCCAGTGCCAGCACTACCAGTCTAGTTCCGTTGGACGAAGTATCTCGAGGCGTCATCTTCACTCGTCTGAAACGGAAGTTGACAATGTCACTCTCTGAATCCAAGGAGCACATGAGTCTGTCCAACACGAATACTCCTGTGAAGGAACGAAGTCAGGTTCAAATGGAAGCCCTTCCCCTGGAGGACAAGCAATATGGAGTCTGTGCAAGGAAGATCCTGCGTCTCCGCAATGCTGTAGCCACTGCTTTCGACAATGTGGCTCCCAAAATCCGAACTGGCCTCTCGTTTCTCTATACCACCGAGGAATTCATCGCCAGGCTTAGACGTAAGTTATAGCTTCTAGTCTATGGTCAAATGAATCATATGAAAATGGTTTACAATAGCCAATGGGGGTAAACTGTGGGATGGAAGCGCATGATTTATAGTCCCAATTCCAAGCCAACAACTGTCCTTTTTCATATTCCAGAAAATGTTCTGAAATCTGTTCGAGAGCGAGAACGAGAGGAAGAGAATTTGTGTGAAAGCACCTTTGGATCCGAAATGGAATACTTGACTGCTAACAATAGTATTTTGCCCAGAGCGAATGAAAACAACCAGTGCGCCATCTGTGGTACAGACAGTCTGTCTCTTCTCGACTTCTCCAATCACAAGAACAAACACATTCTCAAGGCTAACAAAACACATCCACTTCCCATTTCACATTCAACTAACCTAACCTCTTGAACAGTATTTCTAACTTCTAAGTTTTAGAACTAGGACGACGTGCCAGGGCCAGGTGCCAGCGCCAGAAAGAATCTGCCTGCAACTCAAACGTCCACACATTGACGCAGCTGGTACACGTTACTCATAGCTTTTCAATAAATGTAGCATAAGTTATTTTATTACTTACAAAGTTTTGGTTTGATACTTTCAAGCAACTTTCAAGTGAGATTTCAATCAGGAAATGTAAAATATAAATGCCGATTTAAAGTTAGGATTTTTAGGATATTTAATTAAAGTTAGGATAACGAAATGTGAAGAAGTGAAACTCATGGTTTTAAGTGTTTTCAAACTGTCATATGATTGTTGTTGGTCGTATTTCTACTACATAATACATAGCAATAAAAGTCTTCTTCTTGGCGTTGTATATGTTGTATTTGTTTTAAAGTTCTCATGAGATTAAAAAATAGTCATAGCCGTCACAACAGGAAGCTAAGTTTATCATTTTCCGTTTTATAGCTTGGGTCGTAAAGTTTGATGCCACCCTACCGCCAAGTCCGCGTGCTCATTGCTCGCTTGCTCATGTGTGTGGCATAAGGAGTAGATGAAAGTGGATTCGGCGGGCCTCAGGGTTTCTGGGCCGATTCCTATCGAATAGACAAACTTGTTCTAGGATACTTGTCATATTCCTCATGTGGAGAAGCGTGAACTTCTGAGTAGAATCATTCGTCAAGTCCGAGCTAAAAATAATGGGCCGCCGAATCAGCCTTGCACGAGAAACATTTAATCTGTGCATAGCATGACTCTAGGGAACCTTAATTCTATCTTTTCAAGCTTTTCAAACATTAATAAGCTATTATTTAGCGTTTATTACAAAGTGCGATTGGCAATTGTATGTTTGTGTATGTGTTGACTGAAATTATGCAAATTCTCAACACACAAAACTGTAACTACAGTTTTGGCGGATACTTTGTCGAGTGAGATTTCATGAGCAGGGTTATCATGTTGATGAACGTAAAAAGTTGTTTGACTGGAAGCACCACCACCCGACTTGTCTATGTGTCTTCTTGGACTGACTATAGACTTGAGAGGACCACTACTAGCCACTATAGGAATCTAGTATTGTCATCTAGCACTTCTCAAAGTCAAACCCGTCATGCTGGTCGAACCCTCGATTTCCCTATATCACCGAACAACAGCAGAGATGCGTGGCCCTAACATCCATCTAGCTGTGCTGTATTTTTCTGTTGAAATGCCGAAGATTAAGAATTATATAGCTACAAGCTAAAAGTATTCCATTCCAAGAACGAATTTCAACTTCAATTACCTACTCGTAAGTAATAGACTTGATCAATCTTTAGAGGGCCACTAGATGCTTAGCTCTTTAGCATGGAAGCACGAAGAAGTATTCTAACAATAGGTTGTTTAATGGTTACCAAGTTTGGGCAAATTAGACGAAAATTTAATTAAATTTTTTATGTAGTCAGCTGTCCAAAACCTCAGTTTCAAATAAATTACAAGAATTACTTCCGAATTTTCGCATTTAATTACAGAATTACAAATTACACACTCAATTAGTACATGTCGGTAATAAGTGCTATTTTCTTCAGTACAGAAGGAACATGATCTTCACTACGAGAAAATCGTCAAACACAAAATGTAAAATATAATAGTGTAGCATTTCCGGCTATGTTCTACATTTTCACACAAAACTGATACACCAAAGGTACACCAAAAAATGTTACTTAAAATTCATAGATATTTGTACTTCGAACTAGTCACAATGTAAAATACCTAAATTACAAATTGTGATTACCAGTAATCATTGGATGTAATCACGTAATCATAAAAACTACAAATTGCTTCAAATTTAATTAAACATAATTAAATTATAGTAGTTTTCAAGTACATACGATTTGTCCACCTATGCGTTCGACTAATATATTCACTACGCAATTTATCGAATCTTCACTTGCAAAAAAAAATAGTACATTTTTATATGTTAATAAACACGATCGGATCTTTTCATTACTCCAATATTATATTTAGGTTTCCTTCATATTGCTATGCAGCACTTCGTGAATCAGCTAAAATAATGGTCCATCAATAAATCAAAATATCAAGCATACAAACATCCAAACTACAAATATTTACTTCCGGTTCGAAGTACATATTATTCAGGCAGCTTTTAGTACAGTATGTGGACAGTAGTGCTTGCTCAAGTGAACCAATTGTTTTCAAGCTAAGCGTAGTAAATTTGTATTTTTCAAAATAGTAAATTATTACACAGAATCAGCCCATAAATGGGATTTATCCTGTCTATGGTTGGGATTGGGATTGGGGGATTAGTGAGACCTATTCTTAATTTATTTTTACACAAGAGCTTGGGCCTGAGTTGCGTGGAGTGAGTGGGCTGCAGAGCTCTGAGCTCGTCTGTCTGTCGTGCTATGTGGCTATAAGAACGAGTCTATACTCGACTCTCTGTGTTTCCATATAGTGCAGTTCCTTGTCCTGGCCTGCCAGAGTTATCGTTTCAGTCATCCTACGTTGTACATGCTACGTTCGTTCCTTCTGCCTTACAAGACGAGACATCAGGTCACATTCCGAACGGGAGAAGTTGTTGGGAGCACAGGCAGGTCAAGGGTCACATTGGAGGTCAGGGACCTTCTCAACCTCATCTGCGACCGATCTGCTCTAATCCCCACACATTGTCACGTAGCCTCACCTCTCCTGTACACTTCATAACACCTGACACCTGAATCCTCCACTCCACAGATTGTCATGCTCCAGGTCAGCGGAGGCTGAACAACGAGGAGGCCTAACTTAATCATATATATTGCCTTCTTGGTTCAACCTTCACTTATGACTCATGATGTCCCTTGTGCGCAAGTTTGAAGAAGAGTCGAATGACATGCCCACCAGCCCTGACACGAATGGTCCCCCGCCAATGAAGAAGCAACTGGTTTTTGAACCTATTCGTCTCTCCGCAGTGTCCACACTTGATGAGCTGGACGTCGAGGTCCTCAGGTTTCAGCACAGGAAATTGAAACAGGTACTGGGTCATCAGACGAATGTTGG
>JAQFYU010000631.1:0-20025 GCA_034694905.1 Ceratophysella granulata | reverse complement strand
CATACTTCATACTTCACAACACCACCGATTGTATTGTAGCCCGATTAATTAGGCTGTTAGGCAATTTAAAAACACAGATACAGATCAGTGATTCTATCACTGAACGGGCCCAGCTAGTATGTATATATTCAGCACTCTGAGCTAAAAACAGCTAGTGACACAACACTATCCGGCATCAGCCAGCCGAAAATAACAAACAAGTCGAAATATCCTGCATTTCATCACAGTATTGTAAAAATAATATGTATACAGTCAGAAGTCAGGTGTCAGGCGCAGGCGAGTAAACTGAGTCAAGGTAGCCTGTTTTTCTTCGTACCTACCGGGATGCGATGCATATATTTAGTAGCTTCTGTATATATGTATAACTTCTGTACTTATTCCATTTCATTTGTTTTTCAGGTAGACTTTGGCGTAAGTGTCTCGTAAATTCTCGAGCATGGATCCCCATCACCTATTGAAAACTCCAGGCGCGACCAGTAGTATCCGCTCGAGTATGTTTTCGGAAGTTGACTTCTCTGCTTCTGGAATTGTTGACCCCGGGGTAAGTATCTCAACGAGTTTTCATTCTATGTATTCGTTTCTAGTACCTTAGCGGCGAATTATTCACTAAAGTATTACTGTGAAGGAGGAAGATGCAAAAAATAGTTAGGTAAGTGGATTCGAAACCGAAGGGAGGACATATAAGTCAGACAAACAGCCCGCACAGTGTTGATAGCCCTTAATCTAAAATCTTAAAAAGTGCTATACGGTTCGTAAATGACAAACTTAGTTGGTGAACAAACAAAGTTAGTCAAGTTAGGCCCATCGGTAAGTTTAGTTTAAGTGTAATCGAAAGAACAAAAAACCGAGAACAAACTGCACTAACGTACGCTAAGACTAGTAACTACTATTCACGAGAGCTGTCGAGTATCCACCATCCAGTTAGTGCCGATACCCATATTTTCTCGAAGCATGGAAAACATAATTAAATGTCAAAAGATATATAATGTTTTGCGCGAGATGCTATTCATTGAGTTCTATTTTAAATAATTACTGTTTGGTGTATTTCTTCCTTGAAAACAGGCCATTCCGAGTGATGACCCTTTGGATCGGACGGACTTTGAAGTTGTTTCGTACATTAACTCCGTCCTATTTCCGACAGAGCAGTCGTTAGCTGGTTTGGGTGATATAATTTCGTCTGTCGAGGATGACATAATTTCAATTGATAAGGAGATTCGGGGTTTTGTCCGGGACCAAACCGGAAAGCGTGGACAAGATGGAGTGTCCACTTTAGCTAGAGCTCAAGCGTCCATCGAAGCCCTGGTTGCAAAAGTTTCTGACATGAAGGGAAGAGCTGAACAGAGTGAAGCTGCGGTTCGTGATATGACCAGAGACATACGACAGTTGGACATTGCAAAGCGGAACCTAACTGTTGCAATTACCACTCTCAACCATTTGAATATGCTTGTTTCAGGTGCAGACACTCTCAAGTAAGTCCGTCCCTAAGCTGCATAGTATCTAGATGTATCGCAGCATACACCGCTGCAGCATGCTCATGCGTCTAAGCATATTTTCTCCTCATTTGAACAGGACGCTCGTGACTAAGAGACAGTACGGAGACACCGCAAATCTGTTGCAAGGTGTGGCTAATGTGTTGGAACATTTTGATGACTATCATTCGATACCTCAAATTTTTCAACTTTCGCAGCAGGTACGAATTTAAGAGTTGTTTAGATTTAACTACAGCTATCAATTGCATTTGAATTAAATTCAACGCAAAACGGAATAGAATTTCGATTGCAACCAGTTCTTTGGCGTGATTACAGTAGCAACCAAGTTGAGTAGATTTTGAATTTACACTAAATTACAAAACTATATATGCCTTCTCCTCTTGTATTCCTTTCTCTTATGTCAAATTCATTGAAGCTTGAGCCACTGCAGACCCTTCCTGAGGGAGAGAAAACACGATACACAATACACAACACGCGACTGACACGCCTCAAATTGCGCGTTTGCTAATAATATCTCTATTCCTAACCGTTTAAGTCAAGTCAATAATTCCATTCCATCGCACTTTCGTATCTTAATCTTGGCACTTCCTTCTGGCGTTGCTATGGAGCTGAATTGAGCTCCTGAAACTGTAATTACTTCATTGTTATACTTTAAAGTTATTGCTCATTCTTTTTAGGTGACTGAGATCAAAACGAGATTGGGAGATCAGATTAGCCTAGAATTTCGTGAAACATTTTCTTCTCAAACCGGAACGATGAATACAAAACAAATGAGCGAAGCCTGCCTGGTATTGGATGTGCTCGAACCGCATATAAAACATGATCTTCTTCAGTGGTTTGTTGGAATTCAATTGAAGGAATATGGTGTTCTCTTCGATGAAAACGAAGACTTTGCTTGGTTGGACAAGGTAGGATCATTCTACCTTTATTTCTTTATTTAAGAGCCGCTAAATAGTAAAAGCCACCAAACATGGTTGCTCGAACGCGAAGCACTTTGTATGTAATAATCTAAACGTTGCATATGAAGAAATTCTCACCACTGCCTGCAATATGCTGGTCAGTGTAATTGAAAATGGCACTCCAGCCGGTAAATATTATAAAACCATACAAGACAATGCGGAAAATATACGTAAGTCCCACTTTTCTCGGTGCAACTGACTGCAGTAAAAATGTGAAATGTTGTGGTGACTTCGACGCTTTTCAATGAATCTCTGCAAGACATTTAGTAGGCAGGCGACATTGAACATATATTAAATCAAAGCTGGAAGTCACTTTAAACTGATTCGTGGTTCTAATTTATCCCTCAGATTGATAAACGCTACGCCTGGCTAAAGAAGCATCTCATACAGTTTGAAGAGAGGTATTCGTCTATATTTCCTCCCCATTGGGACATTTCTCAACGACTTGCAATTCAATTCTGTCATCAAACTCGACAAGACTTATCCAAGGTGATGGGCAGACGAAGAGAGGAGATTGACGTGAAATTACTCTTGACCGCAATCCAGAAAACGTGCTCATTTGAAAATCTTCTATTTCTTCGATTCGGTGGGCACGCCTTAGAGTCTCCATCAGTTGATCCGTATCCTGAGTTTTCCTCCGTAAAGGCCTACGAGATCTCCAAGAACCCTTTCATTGAAACACCATCACCCGACAAATCTGCTCAGAAGCTACTACCTCCAGACCGGGAGAGAAAAGTGATTCCGAATACATTCCACAGAATAATCACGCAATGCTATGATCCCTTTCTTTACATCTACATTGAAAGTCAAGACAGCAATTTGGCGGAACTAATTGAGAAGTTTTCCATGGAACTGAAGTCCAATGGTTTCCCAACTCCGAAGGTGGCTGATGCCAGTGGGATAGTTCTCTCCAACTGTGCCGACTTATTTGTTTTCTACAAGAAATGCCTTGTCCAGTGTACACAACTCAGTTGTGGGGAACCGCTCCTCAATCTTGGTCATGTATTCAGCAAGCGGCTGAGGGAATACTGCAACCGTATTCTTCAGTCCAACCTTCCTAAACTTTCTATGTCATCTCCTGGCCTAACGTCAGTCACGAACATCACACGGGAGCTGAGAGATTTGAGCACAGCTGGAATAATTCAAAACTTTCAGTCGTTTCTCAAGGAAGGGGAAGTGAGTCGTCTGTCCCGACAGGAACTGTACCGAATCTCCTGTATCCTGACCACTGCTGAGTACTGCGTGGAAACAACGCAACAGCTGGAAGAGAAGTTGAAGGAAAAACTAGGAGATTTGGGTCCCAGTTTGAGCATGGAAGGGGAAAAGAATCTCTTCAATGATGTCATTGAGACCTGCATTGGTGTCCTGGTGCAGGACTTGTACTCCGCCTGTGAACCCGTGCTCATTTCCATGAACAAGACGAACTGGCAAGTTGTGGAAGCGGTTGGGGATCAGAGTAGTTACGTGTCTTCCATTACGTCTCAGTGGAGACTCACGATTCCCACGCTTCGAGATTTTCTGACCACTTCCAGGAAGTATTTCGTTCTTTTCTGTCAGCAATTCGCCAGGCTCTTCATGAGCAAGTTCAACTCCACACTGTACAGATGCAAGAGTGTGAGCAAGTCTGGAGCACAGCAGCTCCTTCTGGACACACAGAGTCTTAAGACGGCGCTATTGGACCTGCCTTCCATTGGTCTTACCGTGAAAAGGAAGCCACCAGACAAGTACAGCAAGCTCATCGTCCGAGAAATGGGGAGGACTGAGATGATTTTGAAAATTGTCATGGCTCCTGCAGATGATCCACGCCAGTTTGTGGAACAGACTTGCAAGCTTGTTTCGGACTGTGATTTAGCTGAGTTCACTAAGATCCTGGATATGAAGGGCTACAAGAAGACAGAACAGACGCTGCTGGTGGACGAATTCAAAACTAAGGCCCCGTCTCTATCACAATGCTCTACAACGGCTCCTGATAGTGCTATAGATTCCACGGCAGAGTTCAGCCGAATAAAGAAGCTGGAGAAACTGATCAAGAAACGCCTTTGATTGACCAAGTTTCCGTTTCTGTTGAAAAATCATAGGAACTGGAACTGGACTCTGAAGGCGATCATCATTGAAGAGGTTCTACTTGCACAAACGAGACGTACTTACTTCTCCTCTTGGTAATTATCTCTGAGTTAGTTATTTGATTCACAGTCAATGGAATAAATAGCCTTGCAATTGCAAGCTATTCCAAGCAACGTTCTGTCATCGTGGGTCAACTCGTGGGTTTTACGCTGTAGGGAAAATTTGGACTCCTGCTAATCCTGTTATTTTTAGTTATTTTGTGCAGTAAACAGCTCCAGAACTCGTGGAGCACAGGGACGAGGATGAGGAAGCGGTGTATATTGTGCAGGTAGATTAGAAAAAGCGCCTGTAAATATTCAATCTGCTCGAGACGTCGCCTTTCTCACTGGCTTGGGAGATAGATACATGATGTGCAGCCAAATTGTGTGTTTGCGAAAGCGAGTCTTTTATCGTTACGTCCATGCGTTGAATTCGTGATATCTTTAAACTCGTTACCAAACCTTGTGCAGTGACAATTGCATACTACAATGATATGATAATTATTTATACTTATTGAATTATAAGCCGACCACCACCGCCGCTAGTAAGTGGGTACGTTCATAAAGTTTTTTTTAGATACAGTATATAACGTAACACGAATAAAAACGAGTAAATAGGCGTTAAGTTATCGGCAAGAGCTCATCAACCTGGTGGGAGACGAGCTCTCTCAACTAAATGCATCAATTATCGAGGTTGGCTCATCAATGATACTTATGTATACCACGAACCACGATATTGTTATTATTGCTGCAATTCACCTCCCAGTCAGTTCAGTAACAGTAATAATGCTTAGTAATTAAGATTTTTCGCTCCCATAGAGGAAGGTTTTATTATAAGTTGCATGTACAATGAGATTTAACTGAGTTGGAAGTTGCGCTATATTCTGTAATTTATCCAATGCCACTTGTTGATCCTACTAAACTTTCTCATGCTCTTCAATATTTCATTCGTCCACCACCCACCACTCATTTGAGTGCACATAAAAAATGCCAGACCAACATTATATTTAATAATCGAGTCTGGTCAACTATCGACCACACTTGTTGTGGTCACTCAGTGGTATGTATGTCGGTTTAGTCAAATTCCGAAACCCCGACTACCTCCATCTTTGAATGAAATGAAGAATACGTGTACCTTGTACGTATGCCGTGTCGTGTGGTGTGTCCCATACAAATACAGGACATGGGATTATGCGATATGACACGAGCACGAACGAGATACGAATAAACTTGGCATAAGCACACGTGTACTTGAGTCTTGAGGTATCATCATCATCACGTACAAGATCAAGTGGGCTGGAGGCCGCGCCGGAGGAGGCTGCTGGAGCAGACCAGAAAACAACAACCAAATGAAAGTGACTGACTCTTACTTGACTCTGAACTGTGTTTCGTTTCGTAGTTTCACGAAGGGTCATCAGCAGATACATATTCGGCGGTGCCGTGTAAAAGATTCTCCTTCTCACAGCCGTAATCTACATACATAGTATTTAGGTCCAATCCAAATCCAAGGAAGGAGACGTGTTATCCCCGCATCTGCTCACCTCCCTTCGTGTTGTTGTGTTGAACTATGCCTCACCAAACTACAGACCAACCGAAACAACCAGAGGATGCTGTTTAGAAACATCATACTTGGAAATTGGCTTATATGTATAATATTATTACATATTCAACACCATGAGATTTAGCTAGCGCAAAAGCTGCATAGTAGGTTTAGGTTGTCCGTTGTCGGTTGCCCCTAAAAGTTCTTAACCTTTTACTTACATCAAAAAATCACATATTTCAGGAATAATTTGCCACACAATAAACATTGGAATTGCAGCAAGTAAACGCCTCTATGATAGAACCAAACAGCCCTTCGAGCTCTTTTTTTTTAATTACATAAAAATCATTCCCACTACTACTAATTGAGTTGCCTCAGTGTGATTTGGAATTTAATTTTGAGACGCCGCGAGACGTTGAAAAACAAACTGGACGAGGAAGGTGAAGTCAGCATAAATGGACAATACTACCACGTCGTCTCACTGTTGTGTTTGATGCATGGTCAAAATGTTTTCTCATTAATTTATTCCGCTTTGAGTTCGAATTTTCAACTCGGAAATCTAGCTTGTTTGATTATAATGGCCTACTTGGTGTCATTCCAGTGTTTATTGTGTGGAAAATTATGACTCCTGTAAAAGCTAATTTTTAGTGCAAAAGGTCACAACAGAATACGAATACTGAAAGTATATGACCATTTTCCAAGTAAGATGTTTCCAAACAGCATCGTCCTGTTGGTTCGGTTTGGTCTGTAGTTTGGTGAGGCATAGTTCAACAGAACAACAACGTCAAGGTGAGCAGAATAGAACCGAACTCACTTTCATTCGGGGATACATCGATACATACGGATGACGTCTCCTGCCAATTACTCTCTTTTACCCAGGCTTTTACCCAATTCCCATTCCCAGCTATCTGTACCTACACATGGATGGATTTTCCTGCAGATTTCTTTTTATTGCTTACAACATTACAAGCCGCATGAGCATGACATCAATAATCCCAATTAATTAAGCATATCTATGCACTATGCAAACAACAAGTGTAAACTCTGGTTTGTCACAACTCAAATAATCCACTTACAAGTCCCAATCCAATCCCAAGTCCAGCCGTTCAATACAACAACTGGAATCACCTTGAATTTCTGTTATATTTCATGATATTTTCGAAACGAGTCGAGATCGAGATTCAAGGTAAAGATTTTTTGCGGAATAATTATCTATGTATCTCCATTTTCATACATATGTAGCGCACGCAGGCAGATATGGCTGTAATAGTCGTTGGTGAGGTCGGCTGCCGTGCCGAGCCAAGTCCAGCCGAGCCTGCTGCCTGGTTAACTGATCTGCCTGTGAGTGAATACGAATATAAATGCATGCCAAAGAAGTAAGTTAGGATGAGGCGAGGTCCCGCTGGACTGTTTTTTACAAAACGTCATTTCTCTTCAATTGCCAATTGCCACTTGACGACTTGACCATTCGTCCTCGCTCGCGCAAAATACATGAGTATGTATGAACAGAATGAAGAATGAAGAGCTATCGAAATAAGATAATAATTACAAGAAGGATACAGCACATCACAAAGCACACATAACCACGTAGGTTTATTACACGTACTCTTTAATTCTTCAATTATGGTCAATCGGTCGCTCCGCTGTACAGTGGCGTCGTAATCCAGTATTGAAGGACAGGAAGGCGTTCTTCCATTGTTCAATTCTACGTCGATTGGCACGGTCACATTTGGGCTCGTCTGTTGTATGTGTCATGCATTAAAATTCTTCCGTTAGAAAAGTTAATCCACTATACGTAAAGCTACTATTTTGCTTCAATGATGGAGAAGAACCAGGTTTGGATTTGGATAAGCAAATTAAGTAGGTACTAGGTTTATGGCTAGATATAAGGCTTGTGTGACAAATCTTGATGAAGTCTTACAAAGCTTGATTAAGTGCAGTTTATTGCGTTCCATAATCTAATCACAATCAATCGCGAACTAAGAAAAGGAAAGAAACCCCAAAAACGTCATGTGCCATGTGTTATTTTGGGCAAGGAGGCCTCTCAGCTTGCACTGAGGATTCCTGGTTGGTTACGCGTTAGGCTACGCGACACGGCCGGACGCCACTGATGAGCTATCGGCCTGTTGCATGGTTGAAGGTTGCATGGGAGGTGGTAGGCCCGAGTTACCTAACAGGGATAATGATGAGCGTGATGTGAATTGTGAATTGAAGGAGGTTCACTTTTTCCGTCGTTTCTCCTTGCTGCCTCATCAGCCATCATCATGCAGCCACTGTTTAAATGACCAGTTTTCCTCTGCGTTGCGTTGTTAGGTTGAGCAGAAGTTGACTTCCTCGTCAATTCCAACAATTCGAGTCCAGTTTGTTGGACAGGGTGAGTGCAGAGCATCCAGTGGATCCGCTCCAGTCGTTTCCCTGCATCAGAAGCAAGCACAACTGATCACGTTCTCCTTCTCATAGCTCACCTCACTCACTCCAAGGCCATCCGCAATCCGCATCCACCACAAAGAAATTGTAAGTATCTCGGTTCATCTCAGAGAAAAGAAGCCGTAGAAGGTTCGACAAAACCAGCACCACCAGACAGACACCAGAGAGTTCTATTCTTCTGCTTCTCCGTTCATTCTGCGCATCCAAGTCACACACAAGTACAGGGTACACGGTACCACACAAACTTCCCATGAAGAGGTCTGCCGTATCATTAACCGTGTACGTGGCGTCGTACACTCTTAGAAGTTACTATTCACCACTTTCCTGAGTTTTAAAGTCAGAGACAAGGAACCTTGTCTGGTCTGATCCTGGTTTCATTAAGTACAATGTCTGATGTCTGTACATTATGCAATAAGATATGACACAGTCCGATTTTCGAATACTTAATTTGGACCTGAAGGCTAGCTTTCAGCTCGAGTGAGAAATACAACAGAGTGATTATTTCTTACTTATTTCATTTCCACGTGGAAATCGGAATCTGCAATCCGATAAGATTATGGAATATAGCCACGTGGTTCTTACGAGTGTATCAGCTGATAAGTCAGCCTGTATATTTTTCCACCAGCTGAAGCTGACTCCAAGCTGAGCATCTTGGCATTCAATTTTTATAGCTATGTATAGTGCCAACAGTTATTTGAAAAAGATTTTTTTATTTCAGATCGCAATAACTCTGAGTTGAATCAGCGAAAGGAACTACGTCGTGTTTGAAGGATCGGATCCAGTGAATTAAGTGCCTGTTCACAAGAGAGGTATGTCAGCAGAAAGCGTGCTGGAAACGGCGGAGATGGAGGCGGAGGCCTTCATGGTCCTTTTCGGAGTTGGATTTGGACTTCTGGATCTCGTGCTTCTTCTTGGTCTCGGATCCGCGGCCGTCTACTGGCTCGTCTTTCGATCTTCCGCCAGGCCTGATCCTGCTGCACAGTTCCAGTCCTACACTATTCAGTTCGTACAACATTTTTCTAAAAGTATTGTACAAAACCGCTGCTGTTAGTCTAACTCGAAAACATTACTGTGGCTAGGCTATGGCCTAGCTGGATAGTACATACATTGTACATAGTATAAGAACAGCGCCAAGTCATCCTTGATTAATTTGATGATCCTTGACATTGGGAATGTCGATTTGGGATCGGGTTCGGGATGAATGTTCTATGAAGTGTTGTAGTTTAACTGATAAGTTAAGCTTGCTTTGTACACGTCTGGCAGAACAAGAACCATAGAACACTGAATATCTCCCTGGGGTCGTCGTGGTATAAGTAGCTTTACTAAGTAGCCTTAGCAGAAGGATGGGCCCTGTGCTGCATTTTGTCAGTCTGGGGGGCGGGGGACCTGGCTTGAAACTGCAAGTTTTGTAACGGGTGGAAATTAGGCAAAACAGCTTTCGAGTCTAGAAGGAAGTAAGAAGCTTGTTTCTGGACTGGACATTAGATTAGCCAATCAGAGAACGAATTAATTTATACTATAAATAATATAGGAACGATTATGCTTGAATTGAGATTGGATAATATTCCTCAAGGCTGCTGGTGCAATATATAATATAATACATGCAATACAATAGAAATACACACGCACTCTGTACATCCACATTACATTGAATATTAAATTACGTTACAGCTGACCATGAGACAAAGCATTGCCAGCAGGAGTGTGGCTAAGCTCGTGAGCTGCTTTGAGTGAAGAACTTTGAATTGTTTTAGATGAGGCGTGAGGGCTAACCCGGAATCTGATTTGCTTACTTACAGGCCCACAACGTTTACGGGGAGACAGTCCAACAACAGCTTCATTTCCAAAATGAAGACGTCGAACCGAAACATGGTCGTGTTTTACGGCAGTCAGACGGGAACGGGTGAGGAGTTTGCTGGCCGGCTTGCGAAGGAAGCCCAAAGGTACGGCATGAAGGGGATGATTTCCGACCCAGAGGAATGTAGCATGGAGGAGTTGACCCAGATGAATGAAATTGAAAATTCCTTAGCCGTCTTCTGCTTGGCCACTTACGGTGAGGGTGATCCTACTGACAATGCTCAGGAATTCTATGAGTGGCTTCAGCAGGGAGAGTGTGACCTAACTGGATTGCACTTTGCGGTATGTCAAACAACCAACCTTGGTTGGTGCCAAAATCATTCTCTGTCAGAGTATCCAATTTTCACAGTCCTCTCTAATCCTTCAGAATAGAACCCATGGAAATCACGGGTTTACTTGACTCTGACTCTGCTCTCATTTTCTTCGTTCCACTTAGCGATCACAAAGTTCATGACACGATGCCGCCAATAAAATTCAACCGAATTTATTTTGTGCGGAACTCGTAATACGTAATACCAGTGATAAACTAGCGGTAGATTGCTTGAAGGGCGAACCCGGGGAAAGATAACAATTCAGGCGTGAGCCGGGGTCTTACGCTTCTTGAAATCACTATTTATATCGTTAATCTAGACTACTCTACCATCTCGAAGGGGGTCAGTTAGAGAATATAGAAAATGCAGAATTTCAGTTTTACAGTATTTGATTAAACCATTTAATTTAATCTATTGCATCATGGAACTACATCATCATCGTGGAAAAAACGACTTGCGGCAAATATATAATTTCACGTTCAACTGAATTTAGTACTGTTTAATTCATAAGTGTGAGCTTGCGCAGGTATGCATGGTTTGGAGAGTTCAACTTTTGAGCAATCAATTTCATATATAATTAACTCACAAAATAAACCATCCGGGACCTCTCCCAATCCTATAGAGTTTGAAGCTGCCAGTTGCGTTGCAGTTCTCTTTACAAAGTAGCGGTCGAGTTCAAATAAAATCTGAGAATTCCATCCTATAATGTCTGAATCTGTGCCCCTGGATTTGGCCTTGTCGGTACTCCAAGGGTTAGGTTAGGTTATGATCACTTTTACCTTTACCCATCTTAAATACTTTACACGTCTCGTCTCGTTTCACAGAACATGAAATACATGGGGAATGAGCAGAGCATTATGTTTAAGCCCGTCTTCGAATGGCGTGAAGACCAAGTCGCTATTAGCATACCTACCGTGTTTTTCATAGATTTTATAAGCATTTTTACATACAGGTCTTTGCCTTGGGAAACAAGACGTACGAACACTATAATGCCATGGGCAAGTATGTTGACAAAAGACTGGAAGACCTTGGAGGAACACGAGTTTTCGAGATGGGGAACGGAGACGACGATGCTAATATTGAGGAGGATTTCATAACCTGGAAGGATAGGTTCTGGCCAGCAGTTTGCGAGAAGTTTGGCGTAGAAGCTTCTGGGGAAGACGTTTCCACTCGTCAGTACAGACTTGTCGTCCATGATGAGACCTTGTCACAAGAGAAAGTGTACAAAGGGGAGGTTGCCAGGCTCCATTCCTACACGAATCAGCGACCGCCTTTTGATGCTAAGAATCCTTTCATGAGCACATTGACTGTCATCAAAGAACTGCACAACGGTGGGGATCGGTCATGTATGCACGCAGAACTGGACATCTCCAACTCGAAGATGCGCTACGACTCAGGTGATCATGTGGCCGTCTACCCTCAAAATGATGAACATCTTGTCCGTCGCATCGGAGACCTTCTGCAGGTCAACCTTGACACCACCATCTCTCTTCTTAACTTGGATGGTGAGTCACAATGGCAATCTGTACAAAAGTTCCGCAATTATATCTAACCAATTCGCTTAGCCAAGGCATGAGCCACGATACACAAGCACATGGACAAGTCGTTCCTTGTACGCTAAATTCTACGTAACCGTCTCCATGATGTGACGATCATCCAGAAACCGTCATCGTCTTAACTCTCTTCAAAATCTGCTTTAAATTATTAAAAAATCCCAGCTTCAAAATATCTAACCCTGCGTAGTCAGTCAGCTTCATATACTTTTATTGAGTTAGTTGACACTTCGATTCTCTTCAATGGAAGAGAGTATATCCACCCACCCGCACTCGCATTCCAAATTCCAAAGCACGTTGGACTTCATATCAAAGTTATATGATCTTCGTATTTGTTTACTTGCTAAGAATTAAGATCACACAGGTACTTACACTTACTGAATTGCTATTTCTCACTTAGCAAAATTCTACCCCAGTGCATCTGAGAACAAGAATCAAAGTTCAGAAATTGACATCTTAAAATAGAATTTGGTGGCAATTATCTGTTTTTTCAACCATCCCACATCCCGCAGCAGAATTATCTGTCTCCTAGCAGTATTGAGTAGCTTTTGTTCCACGTGATAGTTGTAGTTCTATACTTCAGAGAGGCCACATGACAGTCACACCTGGCTTATCTCGCCAGCTTGTCACGCTCGTCCTTCAATTTTATCAGTAGATTCATTTTCATTCCAGTAGTATTTCCGTTTCTATTTTGGACAAGCACGCACAACAATAGTCACATGAGCATATAACAAGGTACTCGACCCCTACCACCACCAAATCAAAGTCTGCTTCTGCTTTCTCCACAGAGTTTTGTTAACATGACGTTAGTCCTTCAAAGCAGTAGTGATTCTGGTCATATTCATATTCCTACTGCATGAAGCTCAGGTCACGTCAGGTCAAGATGTGAAGAAGATCCTATGATCAGAGCCTGAAAATGAAAACGACTAATACCGAGAAGTTCATCAAATCTTTGGTTGGAATTATTTCAAAGTCGAATTAAACCTAACCTCATCTAAAATTAACATATTTCGGATTGGTTGGGATCGTTTCGCCAATGTAAAAAAATAACAAACCTGGCGCTGGTGCTTTAGCAATACTTGCTTGGCTGTGGCTGTTTCTGCATAACGGTGGCCGATTTCGGGTGTTCAAAGCCCAGTTTGTCGTAGGGACTACCGACAACCTGTACCTGACAAGAAGTGTTCACATATCCGAGGTCCATGTGTTTTCAGGAACATCTATATTCCTATTGCGCCTTCAAATTAAAACTTGAATACACGTGTAGATTAATAGAAAATGTCAATATCATTTAATACTCGTTTCGTAAGCTGAAACACCCAGTGTTTTTCTTAGGATAAGGAAAGGGGAGACACTTGCACAATTATACTCAGAACAAGACAAGTGTTCGTTACAATACATGGTGCATTTCAATCATCAAGCTGCGGTGTATTGAAGTTAAACCGTTCTTTTCACAAGAGCATGAGACGACAGACACAACCAAATCCTTCCATTGATTGACAGTTGTTGACAGTACTTATTTATATTCGGATGAACGTTATGTTGAAATCATGCTGATAGGTTGGCATGATAACGTTAGACATTTATACACATGAGGTACTTTGCTTCAACTGTTTTCTGCTATCAAATATATTCCTCGTTCCTCATACCCGGCTCGTTGCTCGTGAATTCCCTTCGAGAGAGAGAAGCGCAACAGGCACATCATGTACATCCTCGGAATGAAAGATGAATGTACTTTATACATTCTGTAGAAGTAGAATGTAAGAGATTCACATTTCGCATTTCTATTTCTAATTCGTTTCGTTTCGCCAAAAAGCGGTGTATGCAACTCCTTCGCCTCGTTGGTGAAAATCAAGCAAACAGGTTTGATTCCAGGTTCCAGGATCTCTGTAGTTCACCTTTAGCAAGGTCAGCTGTCATCTCCCATTTGAGAATGTACATAGTTGGTTTTTGCTCTGAAACAATAGGAATTTATTTTGACTTTGAGTCTGACGGAACTGCGACCAGGATAGGAACATGCTGTTTTCAAAACCTTACGTTGACTTTTATAAAGCAATGTTTGATTCAAGATTGTTTGACTTACCGTATTAAATGGTTCGTTGTCAAGGCCGCTTAACTTGATTATTGTTGTAAAATGGTCGGGAAAATAGTTTTCCCCGGGCTCCCCAGCAGGCAATGGGCCAATCCTTCCGAAACGAGTGTAATACCCAACCCAAATATGAAATGAAGTCTCTTCTGTTATTTGAGCACCACCGTGTAATTATCACCACAAGAAACTTACCAGAACTTTGTGGAATAAGTTCACTTCATGTTGTAAATGTACAGATATTCAGCGCAATAATGGAGATGTGTCTAGCGTCAAATATTGTGTGTGAGGCGTCTGTTGCACAGCTTGCTTGTGTGGACACATGATTCATGATTCACACTTAACTTTAAATGCTAACTACCTCTAACTCCAATCTGTTTTTTTATTTATTAGAGGATTCCAGCAAGAAGCATCCGTTTCCATGTCCTTGTACATACAGAACAGCCCTCTCGTATTACTTGGATATTACTTCCCATCCCAGAACCCACATTTTTAAAGAGCTTGCTGAATACACGACAGATGAAGCGGAGAAGAGCCTTCTTAAACTTCTGGGAGGAAGCACACCGGAAGGAAAGGACAAATACAACAAATGGATAATTGGAGACAAGCGAAACATTGTTCACATTTTGGAGGATTTGCCCAATTGCAAGCCGTCCTTGGATCACTTGTGCGAGTTGCTACCCAGACTGCAAGCACGATATTATTCCATTTCTTCTTCTCCAAAGGTAATGCTGAATGCTGGTATTCCGCTCTAACTTCTCTTCTAACTGTCCTACTCTACTGTCCTACTGCATAAATGAAAACTGTTGTCGAGATTCGCCTTTGGGAACTCTTGTTGAAACCAGACTAACCAGACCCTGTTAAGAGGACTGGAGAGTGTAATTGTGCTGCTAAGGATCAAGGTCATCGTATAGACAATTACCTTGAGCGAAGGCATGAAGTGGAATGAAGATTTAACTTCTTTCATAGACTTTGCAATAAATCTGACATATCTAACATGCCAAATTATGTCGAATCCGTTTTGACTCAGCACAGCACTGTTTTCACTTTCCACAACATAAAAACATACTTGTTTGCTGTTTCAGGTCCATCCCACCAGTATCCACGTCACTGCCGCTTTAGTGAAATATGAAACTCCAACAGGACGTTTATGTAAAGGTGTCACAACTAACTGGCTTGCCGAACGGATGGGAGGCAAGCTGTCCAATGGTTCCGTCGATGGTCATCCAGCTCCACAAATCTTAGTTCCAATTTTCGTCCGGAAGTCCCAATTTCGGTAAGTTGTGGTCCATGTATAGTAGCACAATGTTATGCTATTATTGGTACCCTATGGTTTTTGGCAGACCTTTTGAAGATGCCCTTTGAAGAATCAACTTGACTTGCGTACAGGACTAGTCGAACGTTGGCCATTATAACATAGATACCTACATGTTTGTTTTCAATTAAGGCTTCCTACAAGGCCTCAAACGCCGGTGCTTATGATTGGCCCAGGAACAGGACTTGCCCCCTTCCGAGGATTCATACAAGAACGAGACTTTTTAGCTCAGGAAGGCAAGCAAGTGGGTGAAACCGTTCTGTATTTTGGCTGTCGCAAGGAGGCTGAGGACTTTATCTATCGTGAAGAACTGGATCAATATGTCAACAACGGAGTTCTCAAGGTTGTTCTTCCATTCTTATCCGTGTGGTTAAATGTTGAGTATTGAGTAGTCACTCATACCTCACGCACGCACCTCTTGGCTTGCTGTTCCTCATACCATCTTCCCCAAACGTAAAAAAGCAATCTCATAAATCATCTGGTATCTTTTCAATTTTTTGAGGATAAGAACTGAGGCCTTAGCAAGTTGAACTGGCAGAATACGAAACAGTTTTTCAAAATCGGAATACTCATTTTCCGTATCTCACTTTCTGCATATCCAGAATTTAGATCTATATCATTTTACCTCAGTCCCACGTCCCACTTCAAGCGATTCTAAAACGCTTTGACTACCGTGACACATGCATCAATAGCTCCAATTCTGCGAGTTAACCAATTTTGATTAAGGATTAAACCTAAAACTTCGTTGCAGTAACTAATATTTGATTCATTGTTTTGTAGATAATTATTGCGTTTTCCCGGGATCAGGCCAAAAAGGTCTATGTTCAGAATTTGCTCATGGATCGAGCAAAAGACGTCTGGAGGCTTATTGGTCAAGAGAATGCACATCTATATGTTTGTGGGTAAGGTCCTCTTGGAAGAATCTGATTCATTATGAGGCGAGGGCGCGAGCAATAAAATATATAATCAGACGTACATTCAGTACATAGAAGAAAACCTCCCATCAGCGAGCACCCTTTTGAGGTGTGACCGCGAAGCGGTCACGATTTTTTTTCTGATTGTGGGATTTTAAAAAATAAAGCAGTCTAGAGTCCTCCAACGAACGGCCGGCCGTCCGATTATCCTTGATTTGCCTGTACTACACATGAAATCCATGGAAATGAAGGGTGCTCGGACGGTCGACTTTCTGTACCGACAAAATGCGAGAAAGAAGTTTTTTTGAGGAAAATGTAAAACAACAATTACGAAAGTGTCACAATCTGGTTTTTAAAAATGTGACGCAAAAACAAATTGCTGAAATATTACATTCATTGCAGATATTCCGAAAAAAAAATTTCGCGCGCTTGCGCGGGCGAACTTTTTTTCGGACCACCCTTTTCCGATTCTCGGAAAAGGACCCCCTTTGGAACTTTGGGAGGTTTTCTTCTATGATTCAGTACGTTCGCTAGTCTGCTTTAGATTTTTGAATATCAGGCGAAGATGGTTAGAACAACTTTCCATTTTTCTTTGATTTGACGGTAAATTGTGATTTTGTGAGTTAGTTATGCTGCCTCGTGTAATTGAACTGTGTTTCTGTAGTTCTACACGACATAACTCGAGGAACCCAACAGTTGCGAGTAAACTAGGACTTTTTCCTCGTTGCAAATTACAATAAACGGACTAGGTAGTGTTGGTCGAAGGTCGAAGTTCGCTTCAGTCGAGGTTGAGAAGATCCAATTGCGAGTTCAACGTGCTCGGAAGAAAATATATTTCATTATTCATTACTGAATACTACATGTGAACATGAATTTACAGGGATGCTAAGAATATGGCTCGAGACGTGCATGATGTGATAGAGAAGATTGTGCGGGAAGAGGGCGGAATGGCGGAGTCCGAAGCTGCTGCTTACGTAAAGCGCATGGAAGCACAGAAGCGCTATTCCGCAGACGTTTGGAGCTAGTAGAAATTGTGGGTGCTTCACAACTGGATGGTGTTTCCAACTGTTGTATATTCTTATACCCGATATCCGCCAGCCTGGTACTGCTCAGAGTTTGTGGCTGGCCCAGAAGGAACTATGAAATCTATTCTATTACACATACATACACATGTCTATGTACACTTTAGATACATACAACTATATTCTACGCACATATTAGTGTATCTACATATATTACAATAAAAGCCTTGGAAAGTTCGAGCGCGAACTGTGCTTTATTCAAGGTCCAATATATTTTAAACCGAAAAAGAGTTGAGCTTATAAGTAACAGAAAGTAATAAATAGTCATAGGATAAAACTACTACAAGAATAATGTCTTACTCATACTCATATTTTGACCCACTCAAAATACAAATACTTTCATATAGTACATGCAAATCCATAGCTCAAAATACAATAAATCCAAACACAATAATAGACACCTCGGACGTCGGGGTTCGTGGTTCTGTAGTGATGCGTCTTGATAGCTTACGAACGAACTGATCAAGGAGCATTTGTTCCATTACTCAAGTGATCTGTGTGCGGAATATATGTAACGAGTCCCTTCTCAGCAAGCTCCTGATTAACCAAAATTGGCATCTGTCAAAACCAAAGGAAATTTTTCGGAATTAGTCCACTTCCTTTCGGCCAACCTCATAGCTGTAGCTGCGTTGTTCGGATGAAAGTTCAACAAAAATATTTTCAAAGAGAAGAACGCCTTAAAAATTATCAGTAGTGCAGCAGCAATGAAGACCGGTGCACACGGGAAAAAGGAGGAACTACATGTAGTACGTTTAGAAGAAAATGACTGAGCCTTACATGTTTCTCATTTATTCGATAGAGGTAAATAAGAGGCTCATTTCCAGGAAGTGCATAGCCAACAAGGTGAGCTTGCAAAATTTGTCCTCGGCAAATACCGTCAAAATAGTCACGGGCTGTAGAAGTGAGGTCACTTGAATTCTGAAGCGGGGTGACTCCAAACAGTTTGCATTCTGATGCCTGAAATGGAATCGCGATGAAATCAAATCGTATTTGCCGAAGGTCGTCTACCCGCACATCCATATATCCTCCATCGTCCAATAAACGGATTGTTGCTGCATCCTTGGCTTCATTCAAGGACACTACTTCAGCTCGATACCATTCTCCATTCTTTCCAGGAGCAACACAAATCACCCCAACTAAACAGAAAAAAGGTATGCCATGTATTCTTTCGAAGTTGAATTGACTTATTCAAGTATTATTCATAATGCAGCTTTTCTTATCTCGATCACGTCAAAAGAAGATTAAGCAATTTCATGGAAGCGCAATTGGCGCAGCGATTCGAATGTTGGTAAAATATGTACAACACTCGCTGTATCACCAAACCAGCCAAGTGTGATCTGTCTGTGACGCTTAGCAAAACCAATCAAGTAAAGAAAGTTGGAATATAAAGCCAACAAAATTGAATTTAAAACTAGAATACACTTGAAGTGGTAGTTGTTGGACAAAACTTACTGTGAAATGGATGGGTCAATCTGGGGGCATCCTTTGATTCTTCATAAAACGACATTAAAGCCCTTTTCAGTCTTGCCAAAGCTGGGTAAGTTGGATGAGTGGGTTGTTGAAGAAAGAGAGTATCCAAACTCGACACGCAGCTCACAGTTACATCATTTACAACTCCTTCGATGAGGTTAAGCTGCGATGAGTACATAATGAAATGAATTAGAGGGATATGTAATGTGTAACGGATAAAATACGAATTTCGATTCGGGTTCCAATTCTGAAACTCAAACAAAGTTGAATGCAAATACCGATACCGATTTCGATTCTAATTATTTCTGGAATTCCAATACCGATTCCGATTTCTTAATTTTTCGGAAATATAATCGATGTTCTTTTTATACAAGTTCAACAGCTAATTTAACACTTAGTATTAGTATAGTTATCAACGGCATTTTAGTTAGCTGCCTTCGCTGGTTTGGTATACGGTGCTCTTCGACGATTGTCATCGAAGATTATGTCAATGAGATGATAAACAAATAAATCTATCTCAGTTTGATAATAAGCTCTGTACGTCATGTGGGATGGGACAGTCCTTCTCCCACCTGTTTGAGTGAGCGGAGTTGTCGGATCTCAGGGCTAATATTATATCACCAGCCTCCCAGTCCTTTGACGATGCCATCAGCAAAGTAAGTGACGCGTCCAAGTTAGATGTTGAAGAATGCAAGAAACTCTATATTTTTATATCCTCGGCTCTCAAAACTAAATACGAATTGTCTTAATATAGGAAAAAGCAATAATTAATTAAGTGCGCGAAAGTAAATTACCGCATTACTGTAAGAAATTTCACTTGATTGGGCTACGGCCATGTCAATAAATGAGAAGGTATTTGGACAATGAGCAGATCGAGTTTGAAAAGTAGGCCTTTTTAACCACAGGGAATCAAGGCTTAGGA
>JAQFYU010000630.1:0-20041 GCA_034694905.1 Ceratophysella granulata | reverse complement strand
GGTAGATATAAAAAATATTGACAATTGGAAAGATCAAAATATTTATATTCGATTATTGAACTTTATGTCACGTGCCAAACTTATCAAACAGCCCTCGTACATCGAGTGTATTTCTCAGACGTGTGGCCTGCTTCTGAAGCATACAATATGCTCTTTTCCATTTCGATTACTCGATTACTGAAGTTTCAGGACCCAAATGGTTCATTTGCTAACAAAGCCTTGGCCTTTGTAAATAAAGGGAAGGAACCGGACCTTGTGAACAAAAGTTCCACACTTGTTTTCAAGTGTGGATTTTCTGTTCCATAGTTAAGTTTCGTGACCATATGAAGCGTAAAATTAATCCGTCCGGCTTGAGCCGCTGCTGTTCCAACTCAACACTGACTCCATGTAGGGAATCGGGGTTAAGGGGTGTGTGTGTGGAATGGAAGCTGAGTGGGAATGGGAAGGCCGTCCGGGAGCATGAATGACGGAGTGAGACAAAGGTAACAGGGACTGGGATGGACGGGGAAAGTATTGGTTCGTTCTGGGTTCCAGACAGTGGCAATCTAGATAATGAATCTGCACATCACGTAATTCTAATCGATTCCTCGTGGTTTCCATGGACCCTCTCAGCCCCAGTCACTCAGGGAGTCACGTGACGTTCCGGTCATACGTGCACCAGCCCTCCGTCCTTCCTCAACTCTCCCTCCTGCCCGAATCAAACCCCGTTTTTTTTTCTTGTTCTGTTCCTAATGCATTGACTTTTGTATTAGCGGACTAGTTCGAGTTTGGGAGTTGATTGGTAACAAGTAGGAGAGTAACAAGGCCGGATCAGAGATACAACAATCTGATATATCCAGGCTAGAGAAGAGGTCTAGATATTATTGGGAACCAAGTTCCAGATAAGAGATCCATGGACAAGAAATAGATTCATAGACTTCCCCAGACTGAGGGGAAAAAAGTTGAGTTTTCAGGCCAGACTTTCTACATAGATCAGAAGGGGCTTATGGAAGCTGGGATCTGTCTGTCACTCTGGGGTTCACATTTAATTTAAACCTCATCAATCGTATCAATGGAAATACAGCCTGTCTCAAAATAGACCAACATCCTATGTTTATTTTTCTAGAAAATAAGTAATTAAACTATAAATTGCATATGCTGCAGTAACTCGATTGATATCTAGCAACAACGGTAAGATTTTAGACTAGATGAACTGCCTTAGGTCAATGACCTCGGTGTTGCTTTTCAATATCATGTTCATGTCCTGCGATAGTCTGCTACTCTGCAGACTAAAGCCAAATAATCAAATTTTAATTTTTTTTTCTAATTTATTCCGACAATTTCTGCCTGACTTCAACATATGTTGCAAGTATTTAATGCTTGTTGTCATGACAAAGTCAAGACTGGGGGGTGTCTCGCTCTTTAAAAAAAAACCTGTAGCCCGAAAAAGTGTACTAAGAATCAAATACAATCAATGAAGCTTTGTTATTTTCCCAGACTTTAGAAGCAGATAAAACGCATTTGCTTAAACTTTAAAATATAAAATTGTAAAAGTAACAGCATGTTGGCATTTTGAAAATTTCAAGTAGTAGCAAAAATGTGAGAAGGCTTGGATATTTTTTTTTCTTGCAACAAATCGTTGCTACTAAGATTCTATAGTCCTACTCGTCTACGTAATGCTATTTTTTGCAGCATATATAAAAACTTTCTAAGTCATCAACACCAAAATACCATTATTGCGAGCAAAAAACCTACCGGTTGACTAAAGTTGCCAATCGCGTTGATATTCTACCATTTATATGTCATTTATATTTAAGCTGAACCAAATATTAACACCCGGAATGAAAAACTCCATAATTTAATTAAACACGGGTCGCAAAACGTTGCAGTCAAGTCGTTTCACAAAAAAATAGATTAATTTGAAATTAAGAATAGCCAAAAAGGTAAGTCTGGAGCTGCCGAAGTGAGTTTATTTACCAGCTTGGCCTTTGCTGAAAAAAAAAGGTTCTGTTGGAAGAGGGAGAAAAGAGTGGGACATGAGATTGGATTGGGAAGAGAAAGAAGGATGGGATGGGATTGAATGGGAAGTATGGGGAGAACGAAGGAAGAGGGGGATTTATTAGAGCTCATAGATCAATCGACAGAGACACTGCCAGAGCCTCGTACATATGTCACGATGGAAAGCCTCTAATTACCCGCATTCGACTCTCCGCCACACCACACACGCTCGGCCTCAGGAAGCGCCAGCATCCACCCAGCCAACCCGACACATGCTGGCCCTAGCCCAACTTCTACCTGAGAACTTCTCAGAATTCAAGCTTACAGCCCAATTTCCCAATAGATGTGTACTTCACAGAATGACAAGTGGACAAGTGAGAATTAGTTCCAGTCTTCGAATCAATATTCGTTTGTCACTTCTGGGCCACAATGTTTCAAATTTCAATTAAGAATTGATATGTTGCTCTGTGTGGTACAATACACGGCGAGCATATTACAAACTAGCAGGGATTTGATTTGGAAAATCATGGTTTTGGATTCTAACACGATTCTGATTATACGATTTCGATTTAAAATACAGTGTCTAAAGTGTAGATTTTAATCTCGATTTTGAAGAACTTTGAAAACCATTAATTCAGGATTTTAATCTTGACTTTGACCACAAAAAAACTATTACTTTTGAATTGTAATCTTGATTTTGACAAGATTTGAAAACTATTGCTTTTGGATTTTGAAAATTATGATTTTCATGTAAGTTGAGGAAGTAAGTTCATAAATGTATACGAAATACAAAAATTGTGATTTGAAATCACTTACAATCAATTTTTTTGAATTTTATGATTCTGACCTTGTGCCGATTTTGATTCTTTACTTTATAATGCTTAGCTGAATTTGTCCAACCATTTCAAAAATCGCAGTCACAATTTTATTCATATCACCCCTGCAAACCAGTCGCTTTTTAGAAAATACCATTGAAATGTTCAACTATAAATACAGCGGAATATCAAATTTGTTAATTTACAGTTGCATAGCCTACGAACAGCTTGCGATGAAGAAGGTTTTTGAGGTTTCAAGTTTCATAAAATGAACTTTCGGATTGAGGAGATTGACATGAGGCCCGGAGCGGATTTCTGTTGTTGAATATTATATTGAATAAATAGCACATGACCTCACAGAAGTAGGATCTGTTAGGCTGCTGGAGGCTGGAGATGTGAGATCAGATTGATAACAGGAATCTGGATTGGCTTTTTTTAGCGGACAGGTGCGTAGTGTTCAGGTAGATCGTTCAAGTCCATTAAAACACTACATAGAGAAAGCCCAGCTGAAGCTAAATTTAAATTCTGGCCAAGTTTCGTGAGGAAACCCTGTTTCCCGAATCTGGTTTGGAGAGAAGGACGTCATAGAGAAAGAAGCATATCCCACGAGCTTCCAGCCCGAGTGAGTGATGATGAGAGAAAGCCTTTTGCAATTAAAATGGTAATGTAAGCTCACACAGGTCTCTGGACTGGTCTGTACACACCGTCAGACCAGAGCCCTAGATTGGATATTATGAAGTTCGGGTGGGTTCTGGTTGTGGGAGCGCGAGGCCCAGTGGTGGGCTGCCCCGACTGCATGAAACCTAATGGATTGCAATTATAATTCCCTTCCAAGCCATTATGTGTAATGTAAAAGTTGTACCACACACCGTAATCCTAATCCCTTCCCGTCAGCAACTTCTCCATGGGACGAGCTTTGTATGTAGAAGCCTACGTATAACCTCATCTAACCAGTAATTAAATTTAGTGCGACATTCATAATACGTAATTAGGAGCTTGGCACTTTGCATTAGTGGGCAGGGAGTTGAGGCGGAGTATTTAGCAAGGGAGAAGATTATATGTCTTCTCTAATTACACTGCTCGGGATTAAGGTTCCGTGACATATTATTATTATTCTTTCTTAGAACCATTCCGCTCAGCCTAACTGTCGAGAAAGGACTGGGTAAACCTGGAGTTCCTTTGCATTCTTCTTCCGAGTAATTAAATCCGTGGAGAATTTTAGTGTAATTACGGAGAGTGGGCTGAGAATAAAAATCCATTTTCTGGAATCTACGATAAATGCATGGGTCTGTTTTGTTTTAATTACGAGAGTCCCGAGGAATTGATCAATTCTTTTTCTGCTACACATATTGCATTCCAATCTTCCGCCTGGGTAAGCCGAGCGATTAGTATCAGGGTTTTAGGTTTAAATTCTAAATTTTACCCCAACTGAAGATTCAAATAGTTGTTTTCCTGCAAGGAAATGTATGCCCAATTTTTTCTTTTATATCTTCAAGAATAATGTTCATTATGTACGATTTTTTCTATGTTTTTTATAGTTAGAACCAATTTATGAAATACCAGCAAGCTTCTTGGCCCTTGGTTTATTTTCTGCTCTCAAATTGAAATGTTTGCAGGAATCGGTCAGTATGATCTAAGTATGATTTGTGATCTGATAAATGTTCGAAAATATATTCTAGGAAACTGCTAGAATGCTTAGCCAACGCAAGACACAACTCTCCATACATCATACAAAGTTTTCAAATTTGAAAATACAATTAGAAAGTTCAGCAAACGATTAGTCAGTGCGTATTGACTCAATATAAGTATTTTCGCCTAATTTTAAAGATAAGATTTTTTGAGAGTCAAAGTTTCACTGTTGATGAAAGCAAAAGGCATGGTCAACGGTCAAGAAAGCTGTACACTTGAAATTAACACAGACTTCCCCATTGCTGATCGGAGACAAATTTTATGTCCGACAAATTTGCATGCCAAATCCATTACAAGGCGCGCATTATGTAGTAACCTTTGCAATTCAATATTTCATACCTCAGTGGTTGATGAGTCTACATTCAATATACTGATAGAGTAAACGCATGTCATTAAAGAAGTTGAATTTCACTTATCACTAGTTATTTATCTCAAGAAATTGGCTTTCTCTCTGAAAATAAGGCATAAACTGCTCTGACGAATCCAAATTCACTCTTGCAGGTGCAAGTCTGATCTCTTCCAGTTGGTGGGAACTGTGCAATAGTGTCAAGGTTCCATAAGTAAAAATCTTTAGGTTTGCTCGATTTCACGTGTAAAAGGTGTGCAACAAATATGGGCGCTATGAATTTTTGAATTGACCCTCCTATTAGTGTTATAAATTGACGAATTTCATTAAATCTCCAAAATTGAAAGTGTACCTAATTCATGGTTTAACTGGGTAAAATTGAAAGTTTTAGCTGAAGTTTCCGTATTTACACTCCACCGCATTTTACACTATGTATGTAAAATATGTACGATATTCCATGCAGATCAGTCTAGAATTTTGAATGGAAATAGTATTCAATTTCGGAACTTATCTCAAACCGCAGGTGTAAATAAATAGAATTTTGCTAAATATATATCTTCGTTCGCCAAAATGAAGAAAAATAATATCTCTAAATTTTATTAATAATTGTTAAACATGCTTAAACAAATATTTTTGATGAACGCATATTCAATATTCTGCACTAGCTTTCAATCCTAGGAAGCTTTATCCTACCTAACTTCTAAAATTTAACCCCACATCTCAGTATGCTACTCCTATTTTGTTGGACACGCAACCGCTACTGCTAAGGGCTAAACGGACTCCAAGATAGGAACACACATGCATTCTGAATTTATGGGTTACAGAAGCGCGTATGAAGTTCATAGCTGGGAAAATAATGCATCCTGCTGCCCTGGTGCTCTAAACGGTTTTTGTTGTCAAATTTCTATTCCTTTATAGCCTACCGCACTATTGCCCTACTGCACCGCCCTACTGAGTAGAAAAACCATGCCCATCTATGATTAGAAAAGGATTTCAAATCGTATCCCTATCCCTGCAGGAGAAAGTTTTTCATCCAATCCCATTCTCATGGTATTATCTTTTGAATGGGAGAACCGGGGTGGGTATGACGCCAGTCCGTGTCCCAGAGGATGAGTGGCTGAATGACAGGTGTAGTAGAAATCAAGAAGGTGTTGACAAGGAGAGATATTGTGAAAGCAAACAGGATTCCAGCTATTTATTATATTATGGCTGAGTCTGAATAGGCTGTTATTCCGCTTCTCCAACTCGTTTCTTCCCTATTCATCTGGGCGGTGGAAGGAAAGTGAGTAGATTGGGATGGGACGTCTTTGTGAAGTGCGGGAGGGGGAAATGGAATCGGATGAGCCGGAGGTGGACAGTCTGGAAGGAAATGAAACAGCTCAATAAGAAAGGGATTCAATTTTTATCACTTTCTTCCCGACTTCATCTTTTTCTGGCCAGACAGACATCATGTAATGCATGGCAGGAGAAGGCTAAGCCCTTACATGTACTCAAGACCACTCCGGCTACACACAATGTCCGCTACACACTCCCGACTCCCACACTTACAACTCTCTCTAGTCTTCATCATCCCTGGCCCGACCTTTCATACTAAACTTGGTCATGGCTCCACGATTTCCAAATAATACACTTCATAGCCCAGAGCTGACCCACATAGACAGAAAAAAAGACTACGCGCCGTTTCCATTATCTTTCTATGGGAGAAAGGACAAGGTAAGAAGTTCACTGGGTCGAGTTTCTGAAAACGGTGGAACTTGGAACTTTCTCCTTACATGTGTATTGGGGAAATTTCCCTTATCTCCAACGAAGGAACAAAAATTCAAATACTAAATAATTCAGCCGAGCTGAGAAAGTTCGTGGTCAATGCATTTTACTGAGACGAGACACTTTGACCCGGTGAAATCTGTCCCGGTTGAGATTCGACCATGCACCATAGATGGGTACCCACCTCCGCGGGAGGGGTTTAAAGAAGGGGAGGAAGGGCAGTGGTGCCATTTTTAGGCTCGTAGGTGTGGAGCTGTGTCTTTTTTCGGTTTGGAAATGTGAGGGACCAGGTTAGGAAACCAGATCAGAATATACAAAATTGAGGAAATAACAAATAGGTGCCTATCTTAACTAGCAACAGAAACTTTAATTTTGTGAACCATAAATGGCAAATAATTGGAGACGTTAAAGAAACATGCTGATATTGAAAATTGTCAGTCTTGCCACGTAAGATAAATAAAGACGTACAACCCCATAAATATAAAGTATAATTAGCGAGTAAGAAATTATTAAGAAAAGAAACACATGATAAAATAATATTGAGCCAACGATATTTTTAATTTTTGTAATTTTACTGTTTTTCCCTATATCATTGTTCCATATACACGAAAATAACCCGAGACGTATTTTTGGGCGATCATGAGAAAGAATTACTTTGAAAGCTGATTCTATTTACGGATTCCATCTCAGATACGAAAGTATTTTCGAGTGGCTACGTATTAGTACATCCCAATTACAGGCTACATACACCTAGATGTGTATATATATTGTGGCCAGATACGAAAGCTGTAACTAACAGTTTATGTACTTTGCCAGCTTTCCAATTATCTTAAGTGTTTCAAGTTGTTAAAGCAAGTATTTTCTCTTAAGTTTGTTTATCAATGTTCACAAGCTAGATTGCGCCGATATTCAGGATGAACAAAGTTTTCCATATGAGCAAATTTAATATTGATGACTAATATTCAAATCTGGAAAATCCAAATTCAACGACACAAATGTCGTTCAAACTCCACAGTTATCATTTCCCTGGGTACCAAACTACCACAACTGGAAAGTTTAATCATATTTTTAAATCAATCGAATTTTTGTTCCTGGCTTCCAGTAGAATATGTGCAATATGCTATATCAACAAATACATTTTTGCTGTGATGCTTTCAATACTCAAGCCGCAGGACTTCTGAGACAGTCCTCGCATAAATTGAGTTCTGTGAAAGGAATCATATACGTATTTGAATTGGAGTTGTTGTGCTATAAATCGTGTGGGTGTGAGTGGTCGTAGATTTGGAAGACGAGGTCTGTGCAAAGAAAAGGGTACATGGCTGAACGGAGAAAGTAGTTGAGTGAACAAAGGGAGGACAGTCAGGCAGGGCCGAGTGGTCCTTTGGCCTTTATGCCCACTTTCTTGTTATTCCCCAAATTCTGATCGGAATTGGATCTGCATACAATGGCTTGGCTTGGCTCTCCTGCTGAGACCTACACGCTCTATCTCCTCTCCTCCCTTTCACTCAACTTTCTTCCCAATTCAAATTGACTTGTACTGGACGAGGAAAAATGACACATGTAAACTTCACATTGTAAAGTTAGAGTTAGGCACAGGAGGTGGTCTCTGACATTTACTCTCATCTCTCTCTCTCGAGTACCTTTTCCAGGTTCAGATCTGAGTTCCAACGCTCCAAGTCCCGAGTCCCGACTCAGATTCCAAAGATAAAGACACGTACACCCAGTTTTGAATGCCTCAAGAATGTGCCACGAGTAATTTCCAGCTCAATTTCATGTAATAATAATATCCATCTCAGCTTGATTATACCGTTGTTCGAATTCAACACACGAATCCCAATACACATAACATAAACTAAACTCTGCGCTAGCTTGAAGGCCTAAATTACCCGCAACTAGAACTTTCAATAGTAGTCAAGTGGGTAACGTGATTTGTTAGCCGAAAGGCATAATTGCAAGTCACCTTATCAACTTGCCACATTCTAATCTGTAGTTGGTGCTGGTGTCAGTGAGTGTGAGTTGGGAGGAAGTGGATGGGATGTGAATTCGGAGTGCTGCTTCACAGCACTAGAACAAACGCCCGCCTCGAGCCACAACTCACAACCACTTTCACATTCTAAATTCATTCCACAATTGTCATCCACTGAATGCAGTGGTCTCAATTCAATCATTCTTTGCAATAAATCGGCACGTCGGTAAAATTACTTCTTCCGTGTTTTCCGGTGCTTCCTGGTATATTTTCATCCATGCCTAACCGGCACTGCACTGTTAGGTAATACCAGGCTCGATGCTTACGCTAGAGTCCTGACTTCGAACAACCGTTATACCTAATTATTGTGAAATACTCACATGGGTTGTGCACTTGAATCTAGCGTTTGAAATAGACCTGATATATTTGGCCGTTTTTTGTGTACCTGTAAGTCTACATGTAAACTTCGGGTGCTCGCCGTAGAGGCCCGACAATATTAGCATTAGAAAACCCATAAAAAAATTCAGTTCCAGAAATTGCCTTATAACTTAATTCTGCGACTGGTCCCCACAAATCCCGAGATACTACGTGTTTCAGAATTAATAAATCTATAAATTAGGAATTACATGTGATGTTCTGTTAAGATGCAGCGTTCGGACCTAGCCTAACAGACTCTTAATAGGTTTGGACACTGTACTTTGCTCAAGTTATTGAGTGATTTTAGAGTTAGATTTATTCAATTGACTAGCGTTAGTGGTTGACACTCTCTATTCTTCTGCTTTAAGATCTCCTTTCTCAGCTGCACGCAATCCAACTACCCGTCCACCACTGTCCTCTCTCTAGGATTTCTCCTCCACTTTGTTCAGGGCTTCTCTCCTTTAATTAGCATTTCCATTGGGATTTGCCAATCCAAGATTGAGGTCAGTTACTCTAAAGTGACTTGTGCGAATATTCGCAGAGCTAGCTCTAACTGGTTTTTAGCGAATGTGATTTCTGAGGCACATCGCTCTCTTCAATTCTCACTCATTACCGATGACGAATGCCATTCTCATCCGATTTCTGATTGAAGATCGGGGAATATCACATTACAGTCGGTCCAAAACACTATTTCATTTATCTATCACGTATACAGCATACCCGAACATTACAGATTCCATTGCACAGGTAGCATTTCAATAGAAACTGTGGATTGAAATTTGTAAAGTACATACGAGGGCTATTCCATTAATTTTTTGCGTGTCTTCCTAATTGTCACCATCCCAATTGTCGCATAATCTTGTAATTGATTCATGGTTATTTTGAACATTGTCGCATAATCTTGTAATTGACTCATGGATATTTTGACCATTGTCGCATAATCTTGTAATTGATTCATGGTAATTTTGAACATAGCATGCATTTGACGTGAAGTGAAAGCGAGTAAAATAGAGTGCGGGGGTATTGTACGGTTCTTGTATTCATATCAGTACTGGTGGCAGGGGGTACATTGGAAATTGGAAACGATACCTTTCTTATCCGCGGCTTAAAATGATTGTATTCTTCACTTTCTACCTTCTGCACTGACTGGAGTCAACTCCTGCTATTTCCAAATCCCTACTTGTCCTTTCCATTTCTCATCTTCAGCTTTGGTCTCCTTCCTCTATTCAAAATTCACTTCACTTGTGATGTGAGGCTTCGAATCCACATGTATATCTTACTCCCAAGTTTTGCTTTTCCTTTTGCACTGGGTGGGACATTAAAATGAGACTTGAACACCTGCCTTCTTAGCAGGATTTCCTTCTTCATTCAATTTAAAATGTATTCATCCTCAGATCCTTGGAATGTCCTTCATATGACTTTGGATAGAAAACGGCAGTAATGAACGACTATGGCTATGATGTAAAAAATGCTTTGAATTTTACATAAATTTCATAGTGTTTGTAAATTTTTTTTTTTGCTTTCGCTTCTGGCAAAAACACAGCCACACTTTGAACAGCAAATTCGAAATTAAACATTGCGAACACCGATGTTACAAATACTAAGTGACGACTTTGTTGAATCGCGAAGGTGAAAGCTAATGGAAAAAGACAGGAGGGAAGTATTAGCTAATATTTTTACACATAAGGGCTCGAGCGACTAAAATTAAAGACAAGTATCAAACGAATACCATCTAAACCGGGCGAATGTTAGGCAAAAATCAGGCAATCTTCAAATTGGCGAATATTAAGCAAGTAACAAGCAAATACTCTGTAAATTGGTAAATACTATTATGCCAGTATTATGCGAATATTTTTCAAACTGGCAAATAATTGGAGAGTCTGAGGCGTAAAATCGAAAAATATCCAAATCGGCGAATATCTAGGGAAGGGAGTATCAGTCGCATTTGTTGGGGTAAACGAAAGTATGCTCCAGCGCCAAGAACAGGACACTAAACCCCGTGAGAAGTTTTTAACCATGTAAGTAAGTTAGGGTTTCCGAAACGCGCACTTGGCTCTGATTGGTTTACGCAGTCTGGTTTACTTTGACCGTCGAATTCTTTCAAAATTGTAGAATATTAGGCGACTCCAAGGTGAAGACCCCAAATTGGAAAAAAATCAATCTCCAAATTGGCTAGTATCAGGCGAGTATCCAGCGAATACTTTTCAAATTAGTGAATATTTGCTCCGCCGACCATCTCAATCTTACTAGGTAAATTTTGATCCTGTCATAAGCAAATACACAGATCGAATTTTGGTTGTACGTCTTCACTGTTAAAAAGAAACATATTTTTAAACTCATTTTTGTTCAAGAAAGAAAAGAAGGAAAGTTGATTTTTATTTAGCCCAGCAGAACTTTTTTCTTGAGCGTAAATGAAAATGAGGTTCAAAAAGTCAAGGACTGGTCGGACCAACCTCCAAATAAGCAGTCACATCACATTCGGAAGAGGACAGAGAAATGGGAAAGTTAGGCGGGAAGAAATATATAAAACGGGCGAGAGGGGAGAGATAAAACAGGAATAGGAAAATAAAGTCCATTCCACATTCCACTACATGTTAGAGTAACTCCTTCCTAGCCTCGTCGTCGTACTACAGGAGAAAGTGTGCAAAAGGAGTGCAGACTACAGATGTCAAGCAAAATAAACCCGTTATGTATTTATGTATCTTGGCTAAGGCTTTCTTGGGCAATTTTCTTCCGTACAGTCATGAATGAAGATTTTATGAGCCACGCACGCACAGCCACATTTTCTTATACAAAAAGTTACCAGAATCGGGTTGTTAGAAGACAACTCGGACTTCTGCTCCCTCTTATATCACGGTTATTCTAAAATCCATTTTCAAGCTAAAAAATCTTTCCTAAGGAGAAAGGAAGAAGGAGAAAGGTATTCATACAAACTTGCTGGACAATATCAATGTTTTAAATTGTAGTTTATTGTACTTTTGGCGTTCAAACTTTCTGGGCAAAGACCTCAAATAATCGAAAGAGAATTCTAACATCTTTATTTTTTTTTTTATAATTTTTTTTTAGCTAAGCACAGAAACAAATCAGTAAAAAATCGATAAAAAAATGACATAACAAATAAAAGAGCAAAATATTTACGCGACTAAACACAAAAAACTAAAAATATTAAAAAATTCTAGAAAAACATCATAAACCAAAGCAATCTGGTATAAATCTTGCAAGGCTTAAAATCTAAATAGCTTGTTTTCTGAATTTATTCTAAATGTTAGATTTTATCTCTAACTTGATTTTAGAGGAAAAGTGCCCAGTTCTGTGTAAGGAACGCTGGATTGCAGATCACTCGATAAACTCAGCTCTCGTTATTTTTGAACATCTGTGTGTGTATCTGTGTTTATCAATTATTCAGTTGCCACTTTGCCTTTCATGTCAGCCTCACAGATCACAGAATATAAAATGTCAGGTTTTACACACATTTCCTTTCAGGACACTCCCTGAGGATACATAAAACATGACATTAGACATCCAATTTTTCTACTACATTACAATACAAACCAGTCAGTCACTACTTTCGCTTCAACATCTAATTCGGATTTTTAACTGTTGATTTACAGTATGCCGTGTTTTGGGGAGTCAAATGCACAATATTTATAGGGACAGCGGGACAAGCTGTCTTAGAACGCATTGGTATTGGTGGTATGCCAATCCAAAGCGAAATCAGAATTTTTATATTTATTTATGTATATTTTCTGATTTCGGTATTCAGCATATATAAATTCCGCTGACATCCTATCTTCTACTTATAATTTGGTCATGAAGAATGACACTTTGGTATTAGAATTTTCCTGATTTATGATTGCCTGATCGAATCTGTTATAAACAAGGTAACAAGGGCTATACAGATGTTAGCATACTATTAGCTCTATCCGCTGCCTTTTTTGGGGAAAAAGTTAAGACTGTAATTTGTAGGAAGTGAAGATACAGTTTAGGCCAAGACTACTGTATATGTAAAGTAAATTACAGCTTCCTGGCCTCATTACGAAAGTAGCACATATACCGAATACATGTAGAAAGGTCTGAGGCTTATCAACAAGGTTAGTGTTTTATGCTTTCTCTTTGGATTGTTTAGCACTTCAGAATTTTTTTGCGCAAATACATGACGTCATCTCTCAAGTCAATAATGAATTTATACTTAGGTCATGAAATGCTATAGATGTGGAATATATATTTAATGCTCTATCACACTTATACAATGGATCTAAAAATCAAATCTGGACTTTTTAATAATTTTGGATACTTTTGGTAAAGTGAAGACGATTATAGCATAGCCATTTCACTTAGTAAATTATAAACAAGCTGGCCTCTAAATCAGCGTTAAGCACTGGCTTGTTTCATTGAATTGAATTTGCCGAAACATAAATTTAAATTAATGCATTATTTAAATGTTTATTGACCTTCGCCTGCCTCCACATTTAAATATAGACAATATTGTACATTTGAATATTCTATTTCCCAATATATCGTGCACTGGACAGGATTAAGTTGCTTCGTCATTAGGCAAACTTTCATTGGCAATTGTGTCGACAAAGTTACAGATACACAGATTAGACAGCATTTCATAGTCATAAAATGCGATTGTGTAGGGCTACGCTGCCAAGACGTTGGGCACTAAAAGGTGTCGACAAAATTTGTTGTGTGACAGATATACAGACAGATACACAGCACCCCGTCATTATAGGTCTAGTGCCAATGCACCGACTGTCATTGACCGACGAGATTCTTAACTGGATTCGGGTGGTTAAGATTTAAATATAGTGTGGCGCCAATTTTTAAAAAAACGTGTAATTCGTGGAAATTATTTTTAAAATTGGTCAAACATCCTGTTTGTCAATGGCAATGAGCACTGAATTTGAAATCGGGCTTAACCCATCCGTGAAATGACCGAACACTACGTCATTATAAATGATGACAGGTAATTTGGAATGCTTTTAGTTCATATCTCCGCTTACGGCTAAAAATACTACACATATATTAGCAAAGGGAGGATATTTTAGTAATGGAACTAATATTCTCCCAAGCATCTCTTTAGTATTTCAATTTTTGTACTAGAAGATGAAATCTTTAATAAAAAGCAAAGCCTGTTCCAGGACTTATTTCATCCTTTGAGAAAACTCAAAGTCTACGTTTGATTTTGAGCTCGTCGTGAAGCCCAAGTCCTGTTAAGAGCCGTTTTTCTTTTAAATTCACTCTCATCTTTTCACTTTGTGCCTATCTGTGTATCTGCTGCTCCTTTCTCTGCTCCCTCTGTGGCTCCCATCTACTTTTCATTCATAATCAGCATAAAAAGAGTAAAAAGGGAAAAGTCATGTCTTTTCTCTCTCCTTTCTCCCTTGCCAGCTTTGAGGAAAAGGAGCAGAAAACAGAAAGTCAGCAAAAAGAGAGATGAAAAATGGAAACATTTTGACTCATATATTATTATGCAGTCTTTAGAGAGGAGGACTCAGACCAGGGAAAATATTTTTGCCAACTTTGCAACAACCATTTAGAATAGAAATTTGTGGAGCCAGACCTAGTGCCTACTGCACTAGGAAATAGGAATTGCTTCAGTGTATGAGGACAACCAGGTAATCGCTACTTCTATTGTCTCTCCTGCATACTTACCCAATTCACAAAAGATCATCTCAATAGCTTTCAAAAGTGGTAGTATCACTTTCAGCACAGCTCAGGGCTTTCCACCTTGCAGAACATGATTTAGGAATACCCCTGCTTAGTTTTTGGACAAACAATACCAAAAAATCACACTTCCGGCTAAGAATCGAAACTTAGTTCAATGTTTTGCCAAATCTTGGAGAAAGTCAGCCTCGATTCGAATGTATATTATATTTCTTCATTAACGGGATTGAATTCAAATTCGGTTCACCTTCTGTGATAGTAGGTAATCTCAATTTCTTTATATATTGCATCCGAAGGCTGCTGCGTGCCCTACGGGCTACCTTCCTTCCGGACTTCAGATTACCTTGTTTACTCATCTATAATGCCGAGTTTAACACCTATCCAGTAAAATTAAGAGTCAAAGATGCTTTTTCGTATGGTTTATTCACCCTGCCATTGTCGTTGGGTGGATTGATATGATTTTAACGCGAGTTACGGAAACCATGTTTAAAAAGTCCAAATCCGTCCATTTTTTACCAGTTCTTGGGATAATTTCATGGTTGTTCCCAGGACGACTCAGCTAAATCTTATTGTCAGCTATTGAGCTGCCAAGAGCGAGAGATCGCTTCACAGTTACAATTTATCATGAAAGATATGAGCTACTCTTGCTTTTTCTATTGCAATGCAATAACAATTTAGTTGTGACTACATCTGCCGCAAGTTCCTTAGATAATATGGAAAGGCCGTTGGCCGTCCAGTGCATAAAAGAACTCAAACCAATAGCAATGGCTATTACAGCATGCCTCAAAGGAGACTGACCCTAGCAGCAATTGTCCAGACAACGAAGAACAATTCGTTACAACATATGTTACAGCCAGTCAGAATTAATTGAAATAGATAAAATTAATTAGAGTATGTTACATTTTAAATTCAATAGTAAATTGCATAAGCGGCTATTCGGAATTTCGATTAGTGTTCCATTCCGAATTCAGCTTTGCATTCATTTGATTACAGAATGGCGTCTAGGTTTATGAAGTGACGGCAAGATGTGCGTAATAAATATTCATCAATATAATAGACAAAGGGGTCAGTCTCTTTTAAGACATCTATACTGTACCACAGAAAGGATGCTCATCGTATGCTATGGCTATGGCTATATGCTACTGGCCTAACAAAGAAGCGAAATATATCTGATTTCCCGTTTAGATTATGGTCGCTGATAAGAACTTAAGTTTTAATTTTTAGAAACCAAATTCTGGGATCACGCGGCCGTTGGATGAAACCGGGCGTCTGGTATAAACTAGATTTTCCGCTAAACGTTATTCGTAGAATAAATTTGATTGATATGCATGTACGTACATGTACGAGGTCGTGTTTCCGAATATTACTGAGCTTCAAATATAAATCAGAGTAATAAAGTTTCTAATTAGAATCAATCTCAGAAGTTTTAAAATACAGCATTGTGTCTCACATAAATATATCTTTTTTTTATTTTCAATATTCAGAAGTTAGAAATAATGAAGCAAGTGAATTTCAAGAAATATGAATAAATCCTCAATTAGACTAGAGTTGCTTTGTTGTGTTAGGTTGTCTTTCTTTGGATCCTTCTTCTAGGACCTGTTTGCTCCCATCCGAGGCTGGGATCTGGGATCGTGGTGATTGGTGATCCACCGAGTCATGTGTACAACATTATGTACATGTACGACGTCGTAATATCCGACGAGACGGAAGGATTGATTCACCTTTATTTACGCCATTCGGTTGGCTGTAGGAAATCATCCGGCTCGGATCCGATTTTAATTTTTGCTATCCCCATCCCCACTCCATCCGCTTTTCGTAAGTTGCGATGAACAGAAAACTTAAAAAAAACAAATCAACTAATTAATTACTTCAATTCGTTCAAATAGACGAGCTGTAAATCAAAATCATGGCCATGCCATGTCTTTATTGTTTCCATGCAATCAAGTACACACTTTGGTGGTTAGACGCGTTAGGCTACAATTTCCGAGCAAGATCAGATTGTTCCTTAACAAATTATGGTTCTTACATGCACGTGTGGCGGATTCTCGATTCTCTGAATTAATTTTTTTTTCAATGTTGAATGTTGATACCAGTTCACCTGTTGGTATGAGTCCAAATCACCTCGTTCCACTGAGGCTGAGACATTTGGTTCTGTATTTGGAAGTTCCTTCCTATATTAATTCAGAACAGAAACTTAAGACTTCAATATTAAATTTTTGAGAACGAGTCAGAATCGAAAGTTCCTGAGAATAAAATTTTATACTCACCCATTTGGCTCTCCGTGTTCAGTACTTGAAGCTTAGTATGACTTGAGCGTTATTAGGATTTACCATTGTAGAAAAAGCATTTACCCTGCCTGAGTTCAACGATAACCCTGTCACACGAGTTCCAAATCCGATACTTTAGGGCGAATAGGCTGGCGGAATGGGAGCCGACCAGGACCCGACGGAGAGAGCAAGTCTCAGGTCAGGTCCTGGTCAGCGTCAGGGAGGATGTGATGAACTCCTTGGGCCGGACTCGCTATTTATACTCTTGGGATGCTAGCACAGTCAGGCACCTCGGTCGTACTTCTCTTAGTATTTGCTCATGCAGCGTGCGGTACGGTGACCTGATACGGCCTTTTGTACTAGATTTCGCAAAGTTCAACGAACGCAAATCTTAGGCCGACTTCACAGATATCTAGGCCATTCGAAGAAGAAGAGGGCATTGATACTGACTGACTCGTTCCTGGTACAAGATTTTAGCTTCATCGGCTCAGGCTGACGGCTGACACAGAATTGGTTTGAAGTCATTGACCATGGACCAGGCTCGTGGGACTAATAAACCAATTTCTTCCGCTCATTTATTGAATCAAGTAGAAATGAAAGCTTTTAGTTGAACTTTACCATGCTATGTTGCCTCCAGCTTTGTTATCCAGTGCTGGAGTCAATTGACGCCTACATGACCATTGTCGCCTTCAAATACACTTCTCATTTTAGTCTTCATTGAATAGCGATTTAATTCACACCAGAGGTTAGATTTGCTAAACGCAACTCATTTCCGTATAAATTGAACCTAAAATGATTCGATGTAATTAAAGTCTGTGGCGTTCCCAGCCTTTCCAAACCCTAAGCTAGCTCACGGAGAAAGTCGGAAGAAAGCGCGGAGGGAATGCTGGAGGCGACCTCGCTTGGAACTCCGGTTGACTCCAGCCTCTACACCGCGTGGATCTGCTTGTTCCTACCTAAAAAATATTTACATTACTGACTTTTCTGATTCTTTCATTCTTTTTCACAAATTACATATTTTCTCGGCAATTCAATTTATTTGCAACATTTTTTCAGGTTACTCAGGAATTTTTTATGAGTATGTCCTGCAGATTATTAGGAATCACGTATTATTTTTTGAAAATATCCAATTATTGATGTGATATGATCCTGAATTTGAGCCAAAATTAGTTTACCCAATATACCAGAAGTTGCTTCACTCTAAAAATTCGAAAATATTGTAAAAGAGAATGAGCTCCTTAATTTTCTTCAAATGTTTATGCTATTTACTGTATGCTATGATGAGATGAAAAATGGCAATATTTTATTTTGACTCTTTGAAAGCAGAGAAGGGCTCCGAGTACGGAAAATATTTTTTTGACAATTTTGCAGTAAACATGCAGCATTTCGTACAGAAAACAAGAATTAGCAAAATCTGTAGACTGGTTGGGTCTGGGTTTAGAATTTACACTAATTAGTATAGAACCCACACCGTCGCTCCGGCTCTGTCGTACTGCACTTTCATGTTGTTTAGTAGCATAACCCTGATATAAAATCTACCCACCCGATTCAGAAGGTGCATGGTGTATTTCAGCCTATGTATCAGTATAACGTGACCGAATTATAATTCGGATAACCTTGCACTATACGACAATCTCAAATGCTGTGAAAGGAGATCACGTGAATGATATCCAAGAGTTACTTCGTTATTCCAGAGATGGGTGCCCAAATGCTGTTGAATGGTAGGTGCTACTTTCTAGATTGCTTAGCTAAAACTTCAATTTTTAACAAATAAGTTCCTGCAGGTATCCAATTGATGTTTAACAAATATGCTTAGAAATCAATCGCCTTTTCAAGCTAACAATCTTTAGAGGATAAGTTTGATTACTACAATATGTATGAAGTTCTGTTCCTGAATACTTCGGTTTAATAATCATACTAAACTAAATCATTAGCTCATCAGTTTTTGGATATCCTAAAACTTCGTCAAACCAGTTAATAGTAAAAACTTGGTCAATCAAAAATCACGATAAACACTAAAATTGGACTCCGAGAATCAACTGCACGAATTCTTCAGATAAATAGAAAATTTATTTACTGTCAATATTTAAGAATTTGAGATGGTAGATCAAGTTTTTTTCATAGAAATATTGATAAATCATAAGGGCTTCTTTGATTGTATTAACGAAGCGGTACTGTCTTCTGTTCAGCGGGGTCCTTCAAGGAGCTGCTAGATTCCATCCGAAGCCTTCGTGGTACCGTGGCCGACCCACCCACCGGACCTTTTAATGTGTTTGTACCGTCGGAAATTCCAAGTTGTATTCTCCGACAAGGGCATAAGGACAACTCCGTATTTAATGACTGGATACGTGTCAAATTTTCCGTCTCGGGCTTCCGTTTCCAGTGTTTCGTTTTCAATTGATCGCCCTTATGGGAATCTACGACGAGGGCTCTATCGCCCATCTGTTTCTTGCAATTTGCGCCTGTCAGCCGAAGCGTGATTCTGCGACAGCTGTGGAGTTTTAGAAAAATGAACAAAGAAATTAATATTTAAATTAAGTCCCGAATACGGGTGAAGCAACAACATTATTACATCCTTGCAATTACTTACGGGTTGCTATTGCCGAGCTAATTATAATAGGTATGATTTTTAAAATGTGGTTCTTACCAAGCAGGCGCGGTGTTTGCTCGCTTCTGAGCATATATTTTATTTTAAATGATGATGCCAGTTCACCTGTTGGCATTAGTAGAAACGAACTCATATCCTGAAACCAAAATGAGGCTCTGTGGCACGTGGCGTTTGCTCTTATACAAGTCGTTCCTAATATTAATTGATTAATATCAATTAAGACTTCAGCATAAAATATTCATACACAGAAGGGTTTCAGAATCGAAGGATCCTGCCCAGATTTAATATTTTACATACTCACCTATTTGGATATTCTACAGGTTTTTCCCCAAGATCTTTCCGTAGCAACTTGTTCGTATACGGAACGTGAGCCGATGACACTGGAATAGAATACAAATTATGAATCGATAGTCTCATAACATCTCAAAAAAGCTTAGTCGGTTTGGCCTTACTCAGGTAGTTTCCCATTTAAGGCCCTAGGTCGAGTGCTCATTACTCCTACCGGTTTTATTCGATATTACC
>JAQFYU010000629.1:0-20044 GCA_034694905.1 Ceratophysella granulata | reverse complement strand
TCCTGTTGATTCCCGGAACTTGTTGCAAGCTCCTGTTGATTCCCGGAACTTGTTGCAAGCTCCTGTTGATTCCCGGAACTTGTTGCAAGCTCCTGTTGATTCCCGGAACTTGTTGCAAGCTCCTGTTGATTCCCGGAACTTGTTGCAAGCTCCTGTTGATTCCCGGAACTTGTTGCAAGCTCCTGTTGATTCCCGGAACTTGTTGCAAGCTCCTGTTGATTCCCGGAACTTGTTGCAAGCTCCTGTTGATTCCCGGAACTGGAACCTTCTTCCTGCTGTCTTCGAAATGGCAAGAAATCCCCGGACGTGGAAATCATTTCCTCTTCCGCAAGGATAGCGGCGGCCAGTAGTTGCTGTAACCTGGTTTTCATATTAGCCATGCTTCAACTGTTTTTAAGAACAGAGCTTCACTTTCGTTCGTACTTGATGTACGTTTGGGTATTTAAGGCACTTTTCGTGAATCGAATCACTTTTTTAAAGTTTTTTGACAGACGCAAAAATGATTTTCGATCCGTATAAAGAACTTTTCTCGAATGATACCGATAACAAGCTGCTTTCCAACCTCCTAAACTCTTTTCACCAAATTTGTTTTGTAAACATTTCAGATTGTTGGATTCTGCAATTCGGATTTGCGGGTCCATGACAACTTTATTCAGTTTTAATACCGGGTGATATTCGTGGTTCCATGGTCATGGTCATGGACATTGATGCTAAAAAATCATATCTGTGCTGTGGATGCATGTTGGTTCGGTAAGCGTTGCATAATTTATAAATACATTAACTATCTCAAATTACGAAATACATAAGACAGGAATGATGATTATGATATGATAGGAAATTACATGCACAGGTTCCAGTTTCATTAATTCATATAAAATGATGAATACATATTTATTATCCTTCATCTCATCAGAAATCAGAATAATGAATATGAAGAGCTATTTCCTATCCACTGCGAGTCGGCTATTGGGATGCAGCGCCATTTACAAAGACAATACAATTATGAACTTTACAAATTCAATTTTAATCCTTTTGATTTTCGTTTTTGTAAGTTTTTATTTAGATTTTTAACTTTAATTTTTGAGTTATTTTACAAAAGAATTTCATTTTTGAACCAAGTGCTTCAGAAAAGTGATTATAAAATTATATGTAGCCTTTCACTTTATCCAGCGTTACTTTGTAGCTTACAGTTTACATTGACAGTGAGACGACAGACAACGACGGTGAGCTTGTGTCTATGTAGGTCTGCATGCATGTGAATATCAAAAGTTGAAAGTCAAAATTATATTATGCCTATTCGTCTTTCGTTAATTATTGCGTACTTATTATACTTGTTATCAAATTCGCCAGGTACGAGAAGATTCATCGTAGAAATTCGGACTTTGACAAAATCCCGGGACCAGAAGACTGCCTCTTGCAAAAATGAGTGTCAGCATCAAATTTCACCTTCCTACTCCTCCTACCGAAGTAAAACGGAAGAAGAGAATCAAAAATGCCAAAATTAAGCTTGGCTCGGCTTTAGATGTCAATTTGGTGACTTCCGTTGATGGAGTATCACAAACGTCAGAGAATCCTGGTACTTCGGATTCCCAGGATTTCACAGGAGCCGTCGTCCGTTTCTCAACTGAACAGCAGCGTTCTGAAGGTTCTGCTCACGAAATACTTCCAGGAACTTCTTCTGCTTCATCGACCACAACATCATCCCAAACTTCAACTTCAAGAAATCTCTGCTCATGCTGCCAGATTCATCTGGATGAAATTCAATGTTTACAGACGAAATACGACGCCTTGGAATTAAGTTTTGTCAAATTACAACAAGAAGTACAAACATGGAAGGAGGTGACTACGAAAGTTTTAAAAAGGAAACGGGAACGAAGTGCTAGTTCTGGTAGAAATAGAAGGTCATTAATTCGGAAGACTAGTCCTAAATCACCACCCCCGTCACCAACTGGGACCGTTGAGCTTAGACACAGTCCACTTCCACCATTACCAGTTGAAAACGACTCACATGATAGCCCGAACTCCAGTTCCAGTGATGGTGAAGGCAGCTCTTCATCTCGAACTAATGGTTAGCAAACTGAGCAACTTCTTGTGAATGGTTAAATCAGCGGTGAACTAATTTGAATACTTATTCGCTTTCAGTAACGGAGTTTAATTGTAGACCACAACCCAATGCCCAGCAGTCATCGTTAGATTCTCCTGCGACCAGCAGTCGAAGGTCATCACCTCGAAATCGTTATACTGTTTCACCGAGTCCCTCGCGTAAGCGTCAAAGTGAACTATATGTATTACTTTTACTCCACTGCTTCTCACCACGGTTCGTTCACCAATTTTGACGCTTTCCTTTACTATTTAAATTATTTTGCAGGCACTCGACTTGGCCTGATTGAATCAGATGACACTCTTCCCTGTCGAGCTCCTAAAACAAGGTCGTTCACTTCTGTAAGAAGATCATCTCATTCTCCCTCAATCAGAAGCGGGTTCGCTTCACCGACTTCCACTGGTAAGTCAATGATTGAAAGGTCCAATTCCAAAACTATACGGCTCCTTTGTCCTTACCATTCATTCTGACTACTTTATGTATGTAGAAACACAGTCTGAACTAATCGAATCAGATCGTACGGAAATAGTTAGAGATGAATCGAATGACCCCTTTCCATGCAATGACACGGATGACACCAGTCTTCCCGAGCATGATGTCGACAGTAAACCAGGTGTGCCAAGTTCCAGTGAAGATGCAGTCTCGTTGCGTGACCTGGAGTCAGAGTCAGATGAATCGGCCTTGATCCGTAGAGGAATGAGAAATAAGAAACGAGTCAAAAAGCGTCTTCAGAGTAAATTAAAATGCGGGTATGTATTTTGACTTGCTGCTGCCTCCTATTAAAGTACGAGTTTGTCAGTTTTGTTACGATTTACATTGTATTCTTTGATTTCAGCTATTGTACACACACATTCAGCTATCCCTATGAGGTAAGTACATACATTTCAAATTTCAAATCGGGCTAAATATTTTGGTTTGGTTCAGGAAGTACTTTTTTTATAATTCCACTACAGCTTGAGCGGCACCAGCGAGTGCATACAGGGGAAAAACCATTTGCGTAAGTGCCAAAAGCCATAAAGTCGAACAGTCTAATGTTTGAAAGCTGCAAGATTTCTAATCACTATCCTGTTCTTTGTGATGATTACCCACAGATGTACGGAATGTTCAGATAAATTCTCACAAAAACATCACTTGACGAGACACAAACACAGCAAGCACAGAAAGCCGTACACCTCTCTTGCTGAGCGACAGCGACGGGCAGCAGAAGCAGCTGCCTCTGAAGAAAACACAATGTAGCGAGGTGTAGCTATACTTCTACTTTTAAAAAATCGCGATCAAATCACGTCTAACTTTTTTGAAAACAAGGTAAATGAAATCGTGCCTTTTTCTGTGCATTTCTAGAAGTAGCGTAATTACATGGATATATAATACATTGTTCATATTATAATCTCCTTGCTCGTTTATTTCCAAAATAAAACAAAGTACTTTCTTTACTATTTTACGAGTAGATTTTTAGTAATGGAAATAATTTAGTTTAAGTCTGAAAATACTGCCAGTCGTCGATCAATGGAAATCTGGGCACGATGTGTGAGAGGAAGAAGGGGAAATTCGGGTTCAGGGTCGTCAATGTGCGTATATATTGACCGTGTGCTGTTTCCTGTCCAATTTCGCCATCGTGCAATCATGCTGCATATCAAAACAGTCTCGAATTAAACAAAGACTCCAAATACAGACTGAATAATGACAATTACACCAACCGCGGAAGCTTTTGAGCCAAGTGTCGCTGAATCGATAAAGTCCAGGGTTCAGGCGGCTTGGTCAACAAACCGTAGACAGAGTCCAGAATTCCAATGAGCACTTCCTGGTTGTACGTACGTTTTCTTGCAGCCAAAACTAGTGCAGCTTCTTCCACCCTAGGCAAGCGCATGGAAGGGTCCTGAATGAATATTCCATCTGAAAAAGTAAAAAAATATCTGAAGGAACACGAAGCAGCGTATTAGATTTATGGAAAGTAATTAAACAGGTAGTTACGTCGAATTGCAGTTACAATCGTGGCAATTGAAAAACTGTTCGGTGCACCAGTAACACGGCTCAGGGGTTCGCTATGCAAGTTCGCTGGAAGCCGAGAAATGAGATCTTCTACGTTCAGAAGATCTGTGTCCGTTTTCTTAAGATCTTCACTTAAACAGGCGGAGGTCATGTTCACAAAGTGAACCTTTGGACAGCGAATAGGATACATCTCGGGCAAGTACATCTCAAAAACGAAGAGACAATCTTCATACAGCGTTCCTCGCGGGCCCAACATTAAGATGGACATTGTATTCTAAAAAACAGTTTAAATTAGTTGCAATTAAATGAGATAATACCAACTGTGCGAATAGAATGGAAACTTACGATCTTATCCTCGAAACTTTTGACCCAAACATTCTCGGGTAGAGTTCTTCCTAAGATCACAATTTCTCCGAGTAAAACTCGAAAGAAGCTGGGGTCATTTACGACCTTGTGATTGGGTTCGTTAGCAAAGAAGTTTCCTTCAGGCATCTCTTTGAGACACTCCCACTTGTCTGTCTGTTCTGGAAGATGACCATATTGCTCCTCCAAAGTTTTCAATAGACCAGAAATAGCTTGTGGATGTTCGACTGGAGTAAAAACTGGACCGCAGTTGGCTGTACCGCACTTCTCGATTTCAAATGGCCAGACCTCCAGTGCAACTGTAGCTCTTGGCAAAAGTATCGAGACCTGAAAAATAAGGTTCACAAGTCTATGTATTGGTTTTGAAATCAATTAAGTTATAAAATTCTTACCTTTCCATCGCGATGAACTTGATGCACCTTTCCATAATTGAAATTCTTGACGGATGCTGGTGTCTTCGACACGAGTACACCAGGAAGAAATTGATTGAAGGCTTCTGGAAAGTCCAAATCTAGAAATGGCTCCTGCTCGGTGTCGTTGCTCAATTCCATTACAGCCTGTGGATCCCCAGCCAATACCTGGTACCATTTGATGTCCAGGAACCCTGAAATAGTTCGGTAGAAGTTTAAGCCCTCGTGGTACACTGGTGAAATTATGAACTTACCTTCATTCTCTCTGTTTGGTCCTCGATTAATGCCGAATTTGCCAGAAATAGGGTCCAGATACCGTTTTTTAATGACGACCAGATTTGATGGATCAATCGGAATGAACTCTTCCATTGGATCACGCCGAAGTTCAGAGGCCATTCCAGTCCATATGTTCCCGTCCCCGGCATCCACTGTCACCTTATTCCGAAGAAGCAAACCCCTTACTGGAACTGATTGCTTAGGTTCAAATGGCTGGAATGAAATAAATTGACCTTGAATTTCAGCCTATCTGAAGGAATGGTTCAACCATGGCTTACCAAAGCCAATCTTGGAATTTTTGCCCGAGGTACACCTCCTGTACCAAATCCATCTTCACAGAAATTCTTTTCCCAATCACGGACATGGCTGATTGAATCCACGTCCTCAGTCACAAGTTCCAGAACCATGAGCGAGTTAGGGAAAAAATAAAGTTCCTGGGGAACAGGAAGCAATTGAAGATTGCCCATTGATGTTCTCGGCCAAACAGTGTTCGGTTCTTCGGCAGGACTGTTACAACCTAACCGTTCTCTCCATTCAACATTGATCATGTCCACGTCAATTGAGGTCACTCGGGCCGGACGGTTTTTGTACCGAAGTCCTAACCAGTATGGTCGATTCAGGAATCCCAACACTCTCGGCTTCACTTCCCAATTAAACTGTTGGAGTTCGTTCCATTTGAAAGTCATAGCATTCCCGATATATGGAAGACGACAGTTTTGAGTGTATGGATAGGCACGGATCAAGTTTGGGTCCAGATCTGGTTCGATATTTAGCCGGATCTCCGTGGAATTCCTCAAGTTGATTGGTTCTGGAATTGCATCAGGGATTTGGAGCTTGTCTTCGCTAACGTAGAACCTGGTCGAATCTTCATATTCCAAACCGATACGCCGTTGGACCTCGACCAACTCTCCCAGCCAACCGTTGCAATGGAGCTGAACTCCGGGAAAGAAGTCCTAAAAATTGAACATTCAGTATTGAGAGAGAGTATTCAATAGCAGAATAGTAGTCATAGTTTTATTCAAATATTGTTTTTACGATACCAGAAGTGGACGAAGACGCTCGATTGGAACGTCACGAATCACAAATTCGGATCCATGGATATACAACGTAATGAACTGCGTGACCCGAACAACTTCTCCTCGAGTCCCATCCGCTCGAAGTACTTTCTCGCCTTCCCGGAAACATCGGTCGTATACCTGGAAATCGTGAGTAATTTGTGTAATTTGTGTGTACCATTTGAATACTTAACTTCCGGATTTACTTACAAAGTGCGGAAATTCAGCCAAAGGTCTCAGGACATCATTCCCCTCCCACTGGATTAAGAGATCAGCATTTCCTTCTGGAATTTCATTTTCATTTTCTTCTGGTTCTTCATGAACAGGAACAGCTCTCCCAAATATTGGACTTCTTTGAGCTGCGTCCCAACGACAAACCTTGTCACCAAATTCCGCCATTGAGAATTACCTTACCTAACTATGAAAGGGTCACCAAAGAAGTCAATTTAAAGAGAGATTGGCTTTATTAGATTCCTAAAAAGACTCACGATTTAAAATTACTGATTTCGGTTTCGGTGTTACTAGTTACAAACAATACGGATAAACATAATCCAAAATCCAACCCAATCCAACCGCTTTTAAGCTTTGCTTCCACAGCGATTGATTCTGTGAAGGTTTGAGCACATTGAACCCTGAATCTTCTTGCTCCAAGCAAATCCATTTCTTGTGCTACTTTTACATAGGATGATCCGTGTTTTTTCAATAATGTCAAATGTCATTTTGGTGTTTGGTTTGGTTGGATTGCACATTGAAACGAAGATTGCGAATTAATGTATCATCCAATATGTTTGCAGTTTTTGGAATGATTCAGGTTTCATGAGCCATCAGCCATCACTACTTCAAGCTGTGATTTGGCATTATTTTTTATGTAAATGATCTTGCTGCTGATGAGGCTCCAGGCTCCGTTTCTGGAACTGAATGAAGTGAAAGCCAAAAGGCATTCAGCAAAGAATAGAATAATAATGTAAACGATAAAAGTCGCTATCGCTGGTCTCGGTGGCGCGATTTCTGGTATTTTTGAACTTCTCGTCTCAATCAAATGAACTGAAAGCTTTTTCTTGTGAAACTCAGTGCGACGTGCGACTTTGTCAATTAAAATTAAAATTAAAATTGAGTACTACTTACTACTCTACTGGTCAACTCTACAGAACAGATGCCAGGCTAGGCTGAGGTGAACAACTAACAACGTCACTCACAAGAATTCGTAAAAAACAAAACAGGTAATTGAACATGCTAGGTTTTGTTTAACATTTAAGTAAATCAAGCGGTGTAACTAAGTTAGTTTAAAGCTAATATTTTAATTACGCGGCGGTAACCACACATGGAGAAAGTTGCATGGTAGCCACTGGCTCGTTCATGGTAACCACCCGTTCCCGTTGCATTAGGTTAAGGTAAGGTAAAGTTAGATTTGCCGAAACGCGAGAAAGTGGTTACCGGACGGTTACCTATGATGTATGATGTATGACCTAGTGAGGTTGCTACGTGTGTTCCCTATGTTTCCTGTTTACTCTATTAAGTACTAAGTAAGTACTTGCATTCTCAGTATGCTCTTACATGCTCTTTTACTCATTACTCAGTACTATTTATGTTTGTACATAGTGCGCTAAGCTGTGACTACCGGGCTGTTGGTGGCGTCGGCGACATCGTGCTCGGTGGCAACAAGCTGTTTACGTTAGTCAAGAGTCCATTATCCACCCACAACCCATACTGCAAATACTACAGCATACGAAGGAAAATCTAATTTTCAGCTAGGATTTACGACATGCACCGAAGGGTAACCCCGAAGAAAACTGGGACAGAAGAAGACGAAGAAGGAAACAGTAGTGGTGAGGAGAAGTCTGAGGCCGGAAACGGGAGCTCACCAGGTCAATCAACGTCAACAAGAAATATAAGGACGAGGTCATGTACAATTCCACTTATTCGAGTTAAAACCCTTGGTCGTTTGGATGAAGAGAAAATTAGGAGGCTGGAAAATCGATTGGAATTTGTGGAAAGACACTGTCGTCTTCTTCGACGAAGAGTCCGAGCTCTTGAAATGGAACGAGCTGAGGATATCAAACGAACAGTTCTGCAGGTCTTGAACAACCAGAAGTTTACTATTTCAACATCATTTTCAGGTGAGCCTGCCTTCTCGAACACTCTCTTGATTTGCTGTGTAACTTATCGATTTAATTATTCAAATTGAATTGAACTTGACCTTGACATTACAGACTATATCATCGGCGTTAAGAAAGCAACCCCTGGCCCACCGTTAACACAGGATGAGATTAGTAGTAGCAGTGAGGAAGAAGTGGTCAGGCAGCCCAAAATAAAAATCCCGTTGAAGCGGAAACTTCCTTCAGCTACTCCTGACAAAAAGCCAAAGCGACGACAAATCGTCAAGCCTGATCCTTTGAAACACTCGGGTAACTCAAGAACAACAAGTTCAAGGGGTAATTTTACTTAAGAGTTGTTGATCTTGGTATTGGTATTACTTGGCAGACGTTTAACAGATTTTATTGTGTTTTGTATATTTCCAGCGTCCAGCGCAGTGCCGAAACCTCAAGCTGAAGAGATTGAAGAAGAATACGCGGAATCTGAACCAGGAATAATACCTGAATCTTTTGAAAATAGTAAGTTTGAAGACATGTTTCCATTCAGCGCATTATAGCATTTGATAATCTGCCATACTTAGTTACGTTCTGCGTTGCTTTGCTTAGGCATTCTAAAATATTTGTTCATCTGCCTTTTATGTTCTCAGACGATTCGGAATTGATAACTGAAGGAGACGTCTCCATTATTCTTGAAGATTATGGGGATGGGGATGAGGATGTTGAGACTGCGGAAGAGTATGTTACGTTGGTTGATCAAAAGCCCATTAAATTCAGGCCGAAAAGGCGTCGAGGTAGACATCAACCACCAAATCCCAGGAGAATAGCCGATGTTCTCAATAGAAGAAGACGGGAGATGATATGTTTGGCTAACAAGAAGTACACGTGCAGGTATGTCATAAAGCATTGTAAATCACTTTGAGGTAAATTGCAAAGTATTGTGACCTGATAAATGTTGATTTCTGTTAATACAGTGAGTGTGATAACAAAGCATTCAAGAGCAAATGGGAGGTGAGTCAATTTACAACTTGTCGCACTTCGAATCAAAAGTTCAAGTTCGCCCAAATGAATACTAACAATTCAACATGTTTTCAATTATTTAGATGGAACGACATAGCCTGATCCATAACCGAGACCAATGCTTCAAATGCCCATTGTGTCCTAAAACCTATACACAGAGGCCCAGCGTCACCAGACACTTTCAGCGCTGGCACAAAGGCGAAGTACTAGAGGACCACGAAGACAAGAAAGAGGAAGTAGAACTCCTGGAATAATTATATTGTGTATTTAAAAATTAACGTCTGATGTACCCGTTCATAGACACATGACACATTCCTTTCCTTTTTATTTCATGCGTCCGGAAAATAGTAAGTACTGCACTTGCACTTCTTTCTGGTTTATTTAAATTCCGCCATATCTAGCTAGATATCACTTGCTGATTGTACTCGTTCCAGCAACACCTTGCACATTTCATTTTCCGTAGACATGACAAAGAATGTGGGCACTCCATTATTTGGAAGAACGAACCTGTAGATTTAGAGCAAAATTAATTCAAACTTCAAAGTCATCTGCACCCAAACCCATTGTTACCACCAACCACCACAATAATGGACAAATTATGTATATTTTAATTAGAAGGTGGTTGAACTTTGTAACTGTAGGTAGGTATATAGAAGTATTATATTTTAATTAATACATAATTACGATTAATTTTTAAAATTATTAAATAATTACCTTGTGTCCTGAAGAGCTTGTCCTATGTTTGACCCCACGTCGACCTGGATATACCCACCAGTTGTGAAGTCTACAAAGTATACGTTTACAGTTCGGAGATGATACTCATCTTTATGGTCCCAAGCCGGGCGGTCGTTTTCCAAGATTTCAGTCAAATGCTCTTTAAACCTAAATTGTCACAAATGAAGCCTCGTTAAATGGTAGCAATTTCAAGGCAAGATTAGATACCCAATTCGGAAGGCTTACGTCGAGTCTTCATGGAAAGCTTCAATAAAATCCGATTGTGAGAACTGGGGATAGTAAAAGAGCACTGGCCATTCTAAACGATCGTCGTCTCCAATCTTGACATGTCGGCCCGGTTCAGTGTCTTCATTCAGGAAGTCCGAACTCCTACATTTAATACCTCGATCCTTCACGTAGGCCATCGTTTTCTTGTATTGTTCGAGTTTGGTTCGTCTCTTGAACTCATTCTTCCGATCAGCTGCACCTCCAACTTTCTGGAATTATTGGATTAATCTGATTAAATTATAATACTTACGTGGAACGTTGAAGCCAATACTGAATTTACAATTTACCTGTTTCCTGATTGCCAGTAGTCGAAGTCTCTGAACTTCAGAATTAGTTGGCTGAAGCTTCTCAGCTCTTGCACAAAGATCCATTGCCTTCTTGTATTTCCCTAACTTGACTGCACACTCAATAGCTTTGAAAATGGGTTTAAAATAGTCATCCTTGTACTTTAAAGCTCTCTCGCAATCTTGTAATGAAGATCGGAAGTTGTTCAAATGAAATTGAGCTGCAGCTCGATTATTATACAACTGAGCAATTAGTTCTGGTTTGTGCTCAGGATTTTCTTCTGAAGTAGCTTTTCTAAGAGCTTCAGTGAAACAGGCAGTTGCGAGACGATATTTTTTGAGTTTATACTGAAAGAGTCCATCTTCTTTGTAGTTGAGTGCAAGTTCATCACAGGTATTGTCATCTTCTGAGTACTTCAAGTCTTGTAAACCTTGAAGGAGTGGTGGAAGTGGATCACCGTCTTTCGGCATTTCTTTCATAAAGAATGGGTGTTGTGCAAGTTCCTGTAGAAAATTAAACATGAATTACAATTACATTAATTTTCGATTACATTTGAAAACCAAAATTCCATTGTATTTCAAAGCAAACTCACTTCATCAAGTCGTGCAGGATCCCAGCCTTCAGCATATTTTCTTCCTTTTCGTTCCTCCGGAATCGCATCAAGAATTGCATCAATGTCAAAAGGATTTCCATCTGTTGTTATGTTAAAAGGCTTGGCTAATTCTTCCACAGAATCAAAATCTTGATTTCCTGATGAAGTTTTTGAGGAACTAGTTCCTGGACTTGACGAGGACGCCATGAATCCAATATACAATGAGGTTTCTCGGTTTGAGCCGGAAACAACAAGTTAAACCTGAAGAGGAAAATAAAAAAATATTTGTATTAGGTCGTGAATCGTGAATCACGAATTGTCACATATTGGTCAGTACAATGCTGCAGTGGCATTTGTTCTATGCTAAATCTTAAGTTCAGTATCGCAGTCAAGTGTCCGCATAACATAATGACAATCTCTCAAGCAGAACGAACCACATCAAGAAGAAAATCAGTTTTTCATCTGTATACTAATTAAAATACATCAACCATTTGCATAACTTGTGCACTACACAATGCATCACCAAATTACAGCATCCGACTTTCATTTTCCTTTGGGAAATAAGAATGCACATAACTTTCTTATTGAAATTGAATTTTATCATCCAATTTCATAACGTTAGTAAAAAGTGAGGCCCATACTCCATAAACATTTCGTTCTCGGTGTTCAGCTTAGGAATTCGGTACGTGAACGCTTACATGCACAATTAAAATCAGGCAATAGGCATACATGAGGTCAAAAACGTGACAAATTTCGGTATCCTTCATGGTCGGAATATTTCAAACCATAAATTTTAGATAAAACACGATTGGTTGACACAAAATCAGAAAACTAAGTCAAGGCTTCGCCTATTTACCTGTATATAAAAAAATGACATACTTACTTTACTTACAAAAATGTACAGAAACAGAAGTTCAGAACGATTTTCAGAATTTAAAACACAGTTCCAGAGTTGACAGTAAAGTAAATTCACAGGTCAAACGTACGCATAACCTACACATTGCATTACATGACATGCTCAACAACGTAAGCCCAGGACAGACAGCAATGTGACACACGAGCACGAGATACACCCCTGCCATGGCATGGTGGATGGTGGCCATGGGCGAGGTCCTCAAGATTGAGATAGTAAAATACCAACATGTTAATTTTACTCTACAGAAAGGAAAGATTATTCGGACCACCCAATACCTCATTTCCGGCTCATTATGTCTTTCCATTATCATTATTTTCCCACAAGTGTGCTGCCATTGTTTTCCCCTTTGATCAGTCAACAATGCTATAAAATCTTATGTCTTATTGCTTTGCTACACTCATTCTAATTCCAGTTTTACGTCGGCTAATTAGCATATCTACATAATAAATACTATATTATGTGTATGCTTTTCGCTATCAACATTTGCAGCAGGTCACAAAAATTGGCCAAGCTATTTTTTATAACCCAATAGTAAGTACGTAAGTATTATAGAATTTTACTTGAACGTATTTTCTCTTTGTGACAGAGATCCCGATCAGCTTATACCTCAACAAATGTCATTTTAATTCCTCTCGGAGTTGATAAAGAGAACAAGCAATTCAATTACTATTTCCAGTCCCACTTGCAAAATGGCAAGGGTCACAACTATTTCGTGCTTGTGTTCCATTATTCAGCTAAGCCTAGCCCTAGTGGACAGTAGCATTGCTGGTCATGCACCAGCTTCACAACAGAACGTTGACTCGAATAAACCAGTTTTAAGCTTAGGAGTAGAAAATAAAACGAATAATTCGGAAGGAGGATTTACCCCGATTACACGATTTTACCCAATGTTTGGCTATGGTGGTGGTCACCCAACACAGAACCCTAGCAATTATTACGGAAATCAGAATCAAAACCATCATCAGGGTCAAGGTTACTACCCACCCCACGTCCATCAACATCCCGTTCCTAATCAAAATCAAGGCTATCATTATCCTACTCCAAGTTCGCTGGACACGGGGAGCACAAAGGGACCCTTGTATCCGCTTCCGTTTGGCTACTACTCGCCAAATTATGGAACACCATCTACAATCGGTGTTTCGTCACCTTCTTCGAGTCCTTATCCTGTGTCAACAACTCCTTTCGGAGGAACTTCAACAGCTTACACGCCGTACTCGACGGGCCATGTTGGGCATTACCCGCATGCTCATGGACATGGCTTTGGTCAGACGCAGCCACCTGTGCTGGGCGGCGGCGGAGGTTACTACCAAGATGGGTTTGATGTTGGATCGTTGCCGCAGCAAGTTAGGGTACCTGGTGCAATCAAGGTTGCCATTAATGGGAAGGATGCGGAAATTACTTGTGAATTTCCAAAATATTTGATTTTAATTCAGGTTCGATAGAATTTTACTTATAATGTCATTGTGTCCTTGTCCTGCTATTCGTGGCAAAGTTCTGGAATGTAAAACCCAAATAACTATGTACTAGGAGGCCACTATATGCAAAGGGCATGGGGGACCGGGACCGGGGGCCTTCCTCACATGTTGGAGTGGCCTCCTTGCATTTATTGGGTTTTTAATTCGCCCACGAACATTGAACTTGAATCACATTTTGCTTGATTTCGAAAATACAAAAATTGAATAATTTAATTTTTTACAGGGAATCTATTGGCACCACAAGTACAATGACCCGTTCGGGACGTACTACGATGCCCAGAACGGATTCGGGTCCCGTATCACTGTTCAAGCTATTGACCAATGGAAATCGGCTCTTTACATCAGAGATTATAACATCGACGACTTTGGTACCTACCGATGCATTTCAGCAGCAATTTTACCAGCCGAAGCTGACGCTCATCGACATCCACTCACAAATCCGTATGGATTCTCAACGAGAAGCATCGATGAAGACACCACGACGGATCGGAATAGCTTTGACATGAATCGGGACAATAATATACCGTCCAATTCCGAGTCACCCCCAATTTACGAATTTGAATCCGGTGAATCTAAAAGTAGTGAGAATATATTCCTGTCAAAACCACCAAAGAGGCCTCAAAATTCCAGATATTTGAAGAATAGTCGGAAAATGAAGTTTCCAGCAGCTGGAAGCAACAGTGTGAGGTTTACACGGCAGACGCCGACGGCGGACTATGGACCTACAGCAACTGAAGCTTCATCAAATTCAAAGCTGGATGACGAAAGCACTTACGATCCGTTCTACGCAAGTGAAAACGTACTACATCCCAAATCCAGCTATTTACCCAAAAACAACTATTACTATCCAGAAACTGTTCTGCAGAATGATCACTCGAATCCAAACTATCGTCATTTGAGTAATCCTTATACAGATCCTGGGTTTCAAACATATCTTCCACATAATCACAACCATAACCATTTCCAAAATCTGCCAATAGCTCAACCACAGCATAGTCAGTATCTTCCGAATCCGAATGAACGACACCTTCCTCTTTATGGCGGCTATGGACCTTATTATCCCGGATTAGGTTTCGGGTTAACTTCGACTTCCTATCCACCGTCCAATACTCCCGTACCACAAATTGGACTTCAGATTCCCTACTACAATCCTTCATATTCCTACTTTACTGTGTACCAAGAAGTCATGTTTCAACCGAGCGGAGTTTCTGGACGACAAACCCCTGTTCCCAACACTTCTCCTTATCCTCACATAATAGGAAAGTAGAGTTATAGGGAAATAGTAGTCACAAATTGCGAAATCAGTTCCTTCCAAGAATTAGAATTATGAAACATGAACAAGAAAATAAATCGTGTCGCACGTCGCAAGACAAGCATGAATGTCTCGACTTAAAACTTAAGTAAAATTAAAACTTTGCTAGATTTCTGCTTGTTTTTGGTCATATTAATCATTATTAAAATGCTGCTCCGCTTGTACTCAGTACTTTCACGTCATTCATCCTGGAGCATTGTTCTGGAATGAATATAGGAACAGGAACAAGGACCACGCTGCAGCCGGTAGCCACACATGTGACATTGAACATGGAGAAAGCTACTGACATCACGGTGACTGGTTCTTGGTATCCACCCGTTATTTTAACTTGAGTTAGGTTTGCCGAAATACACACGCTATGCCAGTGGTACATCGGGCGATTACAAATAGCAAATAGTGGTTAGCATTTAGCATGATCGATGTTCCTGAATTCGAAAGTTACTCAAAACCAAAAAAACCAAAACCGTTGGTTTTTGCCTACAAACAACAAACGATCAGCAAGGATTACAATCATCTCGGTCTAAATTATGAATTAATTCTATTCCCTCCCAATCCAATTCCAATGCGATACACTTTCCGCATTCCTGAATATTATTATACCTAGTATAGAGCATATCGAAAATTGAATAATTCGGGGCTGGACTTAGACAGAGGACAGAGGTGGCGGTTTGTAATACACTACCAAAGTTACTTTCCTTTATTCTAGGTTAGGTTAGGTTAGGACAGGACTGCCGAAACCTGAAAAACATCTGTCGCACATTTCGGCGGAAATTACCTAACTTTGAACCTAGCATGTTGAAACTTGGGAGGGTTAAAAGCCGCCAAGCCGCCACCACAGCTGTCTAAACGTCCAGCAAATAATTCAATTACAAGTCATACAACAACAACATACGCATAAAGTACGAGTACGAAGTACGATACGAACATCAAACACATCGACAATAATTATATTATTGTCGTTTATTATATTGAATCATGTCACATTCACATTACATAATCATGTCATATCTCATATCTTGTTTCCGATATGAGATATGAGATATGATTCATAGTCATAACTCATAAATAGTAAATAGCACGTAATTTGTAATTGTAGTGTAACAGTTAGTAGCAGAAGATTAATGATGAATGATGATTATGTTTTATTTATGCTTACTTTGTGATCTGTATCTGTGATTGCCGTCACCGTCAGCTGTCAACTGCAGTTGAAATACGCGGGGCCAGGGCACTGGCAGGTACTACTGGTCGTACGAATGACGAAATTGCGGATTACGCCTATATACGCCTATTATACAATTGAATTGATGAAGATTGATAACGATAGCAATTAATCAATATCAATAGCAATGAAATGACGACAGATTGAACTTAACTTACAACACGTGGTATTCTGCTGTGCGTGCGTATGCGTAGTGCGTTGTGCGTTTGTTGATTTTTTGTTCTTCAGTTGATTTTGATTTCTGTTGTACTTGTACTATGTAGTGTTCCTATTTTTAACTATCCAGTTAGTTTTAACCTACCCTGGTTCCGTCTTCCGTTCTGTCACTCACTCCGTCAGTTAAATTCACAAGAAAAGAAACACGTGGTGATAAATATTGAGATTTTTAAAATTGCCACGTCAAACGTCCAACCAACCAACCAGCACAGTCCCAAAAATAGATGGCAATAATAGTAAAGATCAAGGTTAGTTAGCTTAGCGGCTTACTTGGACGTCGGATTTGAGCGTCGTCTAGCTTCTTGCTTTGACGTCGGATGTCGGCCTACTTGACACTTGAGCATCGGCTTCGGCTAACTTGACGTCAAATGTCGGCGTACTTAATTTTTTTACCCAAAATTTCGTTGCTTGTACATTGTACTCGGCTACGTGCTGCGGCACCACCCACCCGCGTCACCCTTCTTCATCAAATAGATCATCAATAATGAATAATGAATATTGGTAGTTTGCGTCAACAAATTAACCTAACGTTGGCGTTGAGATGCAAGCTCAACACTTGACACGCATGGTTTTGGTCTAAGCTTTTTTGAATAAGCGATGTCCAGCACCAAGGTCAAAGGTCAAGTTTCACTTTAGACCAAATCCGATATTTTTTTGTTTTATAAAAATGAGCCGGTCCTAGCTATACTGCAATGCTAGGCCGACCCGTGGACAGGCGGAAGCAAGCTTCACGACCCCGTCCTCTTCCCAAAAATCAGCGTTAACCAGTACCACTCAATGAGTGGTTGTCAGAGGTCAACCTGACAAGAACAGATACTACACCTGAGGGGGTCAAACAAGAAAACAAAGCATTAGAACACAATTAAACGCTATAAGAAATATAAGAAAAGAGCAGAAATACTGAAACTTACTTTGATCTTAGCCAAAAGGCCGAGAAGCGATAACTTGGTCGGGTTTTGGGCCTTCTCATCTATTTCAAAACACAAACTATTCATAGGAGGCCGATGCAAATATCAAAATAACATCGTAACATATCAAATTCGACCAATTTTGACCATTGAACCTTCTGTAGAAATAAATTTTACAACAGGTTTTGAATTTTAATCAACATGTTTCTTTAAAGTTTTTGAGAAATTTCGAAATAACGAACAAAAATATGACTTGCCACATCAGAAGGATTGAGTGAGATGGCCCGAGCATGAGATCAAATAGGATAGGTAGAGACGGACTAGTCCGTAGGTCTGTTCCGAAATAGGGTGAATACCACTAACGAAGCCTTTACATAAATCAATATACCACTGTGGGTTGGGTCAACTGAGGTCAATTAACTCGTGTAATCAAAAGATCAATGTAAGTGTCAATTAATTTTGCTTTTAATCATGATCATAAATGCAAAGCAGTCCACTAAAGTAATTATATCGGTTTTACTTTCGGCAGCATGTTATTATTTGAATGTATTTGTCAAAGAATTGTTTACTTGTTGAAACAATATTGTATTTGTATTTTTTGAAAGAATTGTAACAATTTGCTTGTAATTTGTATTTGCATTTATATTTTTAAAAACAATTTAACAGTTTACTTGTATTTTTAATTTTATAAAAAATTGCTACAAGCCTATTTATAAATTGGAATTTTTGCAAGGAACTGTAAGAGTAATTTGTTTTTGCATTTTATATTTTTATAAAAATTGTAACAATTTAAATTTACTTGTAGTTTGTATTTTTTGCCAAGAATTGTAACAATTTACTTGTAATTTGTATTTTTGAAAGGAATTGTAATAATTTAGTTGTATAATTTGTATTTTTGCAAGGAATTGTAATAATAAACTTGTAATTTGTATTTTTACAAAGAATTGTAACAATTTACTTATGTAATTTGTATTTTTTGCCAAGAATTGTAACACTTTACTTGTAATGTGTATTTGTGCAAGGAATTGTAACAATTTACTTGTAATTTGTATTTTTGCAAGGAATTGTAACAATTTACTTGTAATTTGTATTTTTGCAAGGAATTGTAACAATTCACTTGTAATTTGTATTTTTGCAAGGAATTTTAACAATTTACTTGTAATTTGTATTTTTGCAAGGAATTGTAACAATTTACTTGTAATTTGTATTTGCATTTTGTATGTTTACAAATAATTTAACAATTTACTTGTATTTTGCATTTTTACAAAAAATTGCTCCAATCTACTAGTAATTTGTATTTTTTTGTATCAGCTTTAATTTGTATTTCTAATTGAATGTTAAAGATTTGAATAGAAAAAATGTAAAAAAAATTGGATTAATAGTATTTTGTATTTTTTACGAAATGTTATACTTTGTAATACAAAAAAAAAACAAGAATTATTATCGTTTCATTATTGCCACTACTGCTACACAAAAAGTTAAATACTATACGCATAGTTTTACAAAAGTTATAGATAATTTACGAGTAAAAAAGCTTCTGAAAAAATATACTAGGTAATTACTGTGTAGTGTAGTGCATTAAGTGTAATGTAAGTTAAATGCTTACATAATATGAAATTGCACAACAATAGCTGAAATTGTAGTTATGTTACCTCGAATTACCTCTAATTTCAAATAGCATTTGTTCGTGAAAAACTGCTTTCAGAATTCATCGACGGTATACACCAACCGTACCGTGACATTCCTCCACTTCCACACACAGAAAAAAAAACAGAATCCAAATCCCAGACAAATCGACCGAGAACATAAATAACACCCGGTTCAACTCCGAATTCTGGATGCCTTTTTTGTAGTGAGCAAAGTTTGGCTAATTTGAGATGAATTCGTGTAGCATGGAATCCAATGGGAGTGGGTTCATCCGAAGATTCGGGTTCGGATTTTCTCTGGGCTACCAATGACAATTGTGAAAGCTGACTTTCTCCGCACTGGTAGGCGGGGTTTATATAAGAAGGGTACATTCTGTTATGCAAACGCTTACTCAAGTACAAGGCATATCATCCCTTGTATTTGAACCTTCTACTGTATGTGCGTATCAAGATTTTAAAGGGTAAGCTCAAATAATGATCTTACCAAAGAATTGAAAGCCTCGTTTAGAATGTACAGTTTTAATCTTTACAAATTGCATTTTTTAACGAAGTAAACTCAAATTGCAACAGGAGACTAGCCTTCCGTATAGTTATGTTTAATTTACTTATTCACATTTTAAAATTTAATAGCATAATTTTGAACAGACTTTTCCCTTTCATCTTTTGATTTGATAACGTTGAATTCACTTTATATATCTTTCAATTGTTTCAGCCTGATACATTTTTTTTGTGTTGTTTGCAAGGTTTCAAAAATGAGCCATAATTTATGAAACAACCCTCGAATTCTACTGAGCATTTAATTTGACGTATTGCTTAGAATGTAATTAAATTAAAACCACGTGCTTAATTGGTTTTGCTTAAATTAAGGGTATTAATAATTTAACAATTAAATGTATTATTTACTTAATTAATATAATTATGCTCGATTTTATATTCTCTTGTTAGATTTAATACAAGTTTTACACTTAAATTCCATTCCAATTGTTGGATGTTTGATACAAAGATTTCAGAGTAATTTGCTCAGCTTCGCGAACAATATGCAAAAATCATGCTAAAGGCTGGCAAAAAAATCAAAATGTTGACTTTCTGCAGATATTCGGCTTCATGCAATTATTAGTGAAACTTTAATTACAAAATTACACGGGGGGGGGGGGGGGGGGGGGCGGGGG
>JAQFYU010000628.1:0-20052 GCA_034694905.1 Ceratophysella granulata | reverse complement strand
TACAATAGGTGGTTTTTTTTATTGAACATTTCTCTTCATCGATTCTCAACCGGAAATAATATTGTTGTCCATAACTTGCTTTCATCGCAAAATACTAGAACCTCCATTTCTTTAATTTAAGTTACGCTACACTGATTTCGGAGGACCTTCAAACTAAGATAAGTATACGGCCTGCTCAGATATGGAAAACATTTAATTTTGCGGTGAAAGGCCTATTTATTTGCGATGAGACTATTGTAGACTATAAATTTTTGAGCTTACTAAAGTCTCTCTTTGCATTTCGATGATTTCTTCTGATGACTTGTTCAGTAAACACGCTACCCAGGAATCTGAACTTCCAATTTCACAACCTATTCGTAAAGCCAATCGATGAGCTTGCTCCTTTGGCGATCTCGTGAAGCCCCATGGGGAGAGGCTTGACCCACTTTGAGAAATTGCTTTGTGGAACAGTCCTATTCGTTCATTAAAGCTTGTTGAATCATTTATTGTCACCGAATAGAACTAATTACTTATTTGAAATTGTGCATACCTCGTGACATATCAGAGAGCATATGGAAATGAACACTGGAAGCACCGGCAGATGATCCCATCAGAGTTACTGAATTCTTATCGCCTCCAAAATAGTGAATATATTTTTGAATGAACTCCAAAGCTTTTACTTGGTCCCTCAGGCCCATGTTACCAGTAATGGCACCATCCCCAGTATTTAGAAAACCTTCAAGATAATAAACAAAACAATTATCTGAATATCACAAATTACGACGCCAGTGCGCTAATATGTAGTTCTTTATAAACGTACCTAAGGCTCCTAAACGATAGTTCAACGTAACTAATATCACATCTTCGTCCATGAAATAGGATGGACCAAGTATATGGCTACCGCCAAACATGTAGTGACCCCCTAGTTTAGGATCATTTTAAATCAGCTTTAATGTCTTCAAGAGGAATTTAGTTGGATAATAAAATAATTTACAATGAATAAAAGCTATAACTGGCAGTAGCTTTGAGTGCAACCCTGCTTTCAAATCTCCTGGTTCAACAGTCTTAAATCCAAAAAATAAAGTAGTAATTTAGTAATACCTAGAATTGATTTTTTGAATATTTCGTATACCTTGGGAGAATAAATATTAAGGTAAAGACAGTCCTCCTGTCCATTTAAGAATTTCAGTGCAGGTTCAATCTGCATGCAATCCGGTGCGGACTTTGTTGAATCTAATGTTCCTGACCAACTTTCCATGTTAAGTGGCGACTGCCATATACAAAAATTAGATGAAATGAATGTGTATTAAACCAATGGAATTTCCCTATTCCTACAGTATTTTGTTGCTACATACTAAATACCTTAAATCGCAAATTTCCAACTGGCGGCTTGGCGTAAGGAATACGCGTAAAAGAATTATAAATTCGTCCATCTCTGGAAACGCCTGTTGTACCGACTAATTTTCCAAGGGGTATTTTTAAATGCACTGGATGTGGGCTTGGTAAGTAGTTCATCAGTTGAAGTAATTTAAACAGCACGACAGAAGCTAAAACCACTAAAACCGTTAGGCCAAATGTCTTAATCACCATTTTCGTTATATTCTGCAACGCGAAAATACTTGGAATCAAATGGAATATTAGTTGGATTTCGGATTTGATGTCCAGATCAGAGGAGGAAACAATATGAATACAATTGGAATGTAAATACAGCACTGTACAGTGGATCTTTTCATTTGGGATGACCTCACTGCAACCTTCAAAAAAAGACTAGTCCATAATAGTCGACTAATTAAGTGATACCTCGATCTCATATACATGGTTCCTGCAATGCCGTGCTTGTCGTGTCGTATGCACAGATTTATCCATGGAAACAGGTTATAATATTATAAACAGAGGTTTTCCAGGATAATTACTATTGGACAGGTACTATCCTCGTCAACTCACGGGGAAGTCAACTTGATAGATACAATATACCTCTTGCACTAGTAATCGTATTTATGATATGACTAGCAATGAAACCCAAAAAAGGATCGGTGTATTTGCGTGACCTCAGTCAAAAAGAGCGTTTAAAACACTCGTGTTATATATCATCGTCCCTTCAAAATAAATACTTGTTTAATACAGGAAGTCCCACGCGGTAACCACCCGAGGTGTTCGCCCATTGTTACCGCTTGTACGTTCATAACCACCTATGTTCATATTTCTGGGTTATATTAGATATGCCGATATGCGGAAACGCAGGCAAGTGGTTACCATGGCGATTATTCTCGGTGCCGCCGCCAAAGGGCTAAAAGGTTAACCCTGAATTCGGCCCAAATACTCGCATACTGTACATACAAATATTTACTATTTACACACATGCGAGCCATGAAGTAAATCACTCTAAAGACACAAAACGGCAATTTAAATAAAAGTGAACAAAGCGGACAGAATGTAATCACAAATATCATGGTACTACTCGTAAATAACTTTCGAAAGAATTGCTGTATTAGTTGTTTGGTAATTTTAGCTTTTTCCAGAATTCCAGTCTGTTTGTAAATGGTTCATCGATCATAGCCAGAGGCGTGCCCAAATTCAAGTATTTCGGTGGTTTTCCATAAGAAATAGGATCCCAAACAACTCCATTGAAATCCAATTTTGGAACTTTGTTTGGCCTAATGTCAACACTTGCAATTTGTTTCCAGAGTTTAACTAAATCCTTTGAAAATTGATAATGAATCGAATTCTCCTTGGAAATTGTTAGAAATGGCAGAAACTGGAAGATTTCCAGAATGTCATCCCCGTGGCAGCATCCTGCAATCACATCATGAAGTTTGAATTATACACAGATTATCCATGAATAATTGGTTCATTTGTAATTCATGTTTACCATAATTTTCAATCTTCCAACCAAGAAAGTTGTACAACTTCATTCTAAGGATTTCTTTGGTGAATCTTAGAAAAAACGAAATTGGTCCAGTTGTGGTTGATGCTGAGCTGAGAATATAGGACAATGTAAAATCGCCCTCATGGTTGACGTGGTATAAGAAGGTTGGCGCATGCTTGGAATGAAGTACAGCCGCATCTCTGACACAGGAAAGAAAGTAGCGATCCGAGTATGCATTCGTAAGATTCTCAAGATTTTCCAACCCGATTTCAGGCTTTTCTTTCCCAAAGTAAAATCGTCGTATTTCTTCAAGTGTTTTGGGGGAGGAGGCATTATAGAGCAAAAGCGTGCTCGGTGCAACTTGATCCCAGGCATTGTTGAGTATTGAGGTTTTGTCGGGACTTCCAAGTACCACTGAAAAATCAGACACGTTAACTCAGTTCCCATTATAAATTCCTATTTAACTTTAAATACTCACTTGGACTTCGATAGCATCCTTCTTCACTGCTAACGCCGGTTATAAATGGCACTTTGTGAGCCTTTCCTGCTCGCATGATTTCAATGGGTGACTCTACTAAGAATCCAGTTTTCTTATCAGTTGGATTTTCAATTGACGGAGCATAGATTGTTTCAGGTAGATGGAAAATTTCCTGTTTTGAAGATTACTGTGTTTACTCCAACAGCCTCAATTACCTTGGGTAACTTTAATATTGGTCTCACCGCAAATAAATTCGATTTTCACCGCAAAATAACTTCCAATTATCGAAAAAAAATTAATTTCGCAGCAGAATGACAAACTTCCATTCAGTCAGATTAGGTTAGGATGTGCATAAGACGTTACACAGTCACATTTTAAAAAAACGGATTGGCAAACCTTTTCGAGCCAAATTGGTAGACAACAAAGGGAATTTTTAATTTGCCAGATATGGTATTTTTACAAATATTTTTTAAACATTTGCCAATTTGGAAAATTGATAAAGTTATAGCTGTTGAGATGAAGTAAAAAATTAGCGTGAATATACGACGAAAATAGCTGTCAACGAGCAGCTATGGTCAACTGCTCGTGCTCAGCCTGGTTAATTTTCCGGTGAGAATTAGATTTATTTGCGGTGAGATTTGTAAATCATAGTCAATATTTTATATACTAATTCCACAATTATATTTTCATACCTGGTAATCTCGTTGTGTCTCGACAATTTCCTGAGCAGATTTCTCCATGAGACACTTAACTAATTCCTTCGAACTGTCAGTGGGACAAGACGCTCGTTTGCCCAATCGGATTGACTGCTCCTTTGGATCTCTTGTAAATCCCCAGGGACAAAGGCTAGATCCGCTCATGGATACTGCCTTCTGAAATAGACCTGTTGAATTAATTTGAATAATTAGAAAATGCTTAAGGAAAAACTTTTAATTTTATTTCAGGATATTGGGAATGCTTTATTCACCTTTTGACATTGGAGAAAGCATATGATGGTTAACACTAGAACCTCCTGCGGAGTGCCCCATTAAGGTCACTCTATCCTTGTCACCTCCAAAATAGTGAATATTTTTATGAACCCACTGGAAAATTAATCAAAATAATTATTCTGAAGTTAAATGTTCCATCAGGATATTAAAATCGGCTGTATTTACTTGCAATGCTTTATTCTGATCCTTCAATCCCATATTCCCTGTTACTTCGCCGTCGCCAGTGTTGAGGAAGCCTGTCATCAATTTTAGTCAAATCGTTGGTGTCTCAACTTGTAAATAAAAATTTTCATTCTTTTTCAAGTAACTAACCTAAAGCCCCAAGTCGGTAATTTAATGTTACAAGAACCACATCTGACTCATAATCTAAATCCATGAAGTACTGAGGCCCGACCATTCCGCTCCCGCCGAACATAAAATGTCCACCTGATTAAAAATTACACCTTGGTCAAATTAGGCTCGCAAATCACTTTTCAATATTGTTAATTAATTTTTTTTGATTGCATTGAGTTGATTACCATGAATATAAAAAATAACTGGAAGCTTAGCCTCGGAGTCAGAGATCTACAACAAATCAGAATTCACAGTTATAAGTCCAAGTCAGTTCAACTTAAACTGCAACGTACAAAATATGTGAATTTCAAGTCACAAGATTTACATTACATGCGGTGTATAAATATTGAGATAAAGACAGTCCTCTTGACCAGTCAATAATTTTAGTATTGGGTCAAATTGGGTACAATCCGGTATCGTATGAGTTGCATCCAATATCCCATTCCATTTCTTGCTTTCAACTGGAGGCTGGAATTCACAAAAGTAAGCTACTTAATACAGCAATTCTGATTCGAAAAGTTCAGTTAAAAGGAAATTGAAGCTCAAATTACACACCTGAAATCGTAATTTGCCAATTGGTGGCATAGCGTAGGGTATTCCAGTAAACGAATTATAGGTTCTACCATCTCGGGACACGTCTATGACTCCTCGTATTTTACCAAGTCCAGTTTCAATAACGATCGGTTCGTAATTTATTATTAAACCTGAGTTCCGAAGTAAGTAGTAAAATGCTAAACCTATTGTAAGTGGAACTACAGCCAGCCATGTAGTTTTTGAAAACATTTTAGGTTTAGAATTGATTTATCTTAGTAACTGGTTCACTGCAACACAAGACTTCAGTAAAGGCAAAATGATGTTTCGTTACTTTAACGGTAGAGTATTTAACTAATGATCCAATGAAATTCTGATTGTACTAGACGGATAGGATATTTGTAGTGTATTTGAACTAGCCGTGATATGATAACTGATAACTGATAGCATTTATTGGGCATTAAGGTGTTGTTGGCAGCACATCAAGCCAAGTCAAACAGAAAGTCTAATTGTGTGCTTCATTTGATAACGATTATTCTTCAACATTCCACTATCGCAACTAAACTATTGTTTATTCGCATAGAAATATCGCTTCACCATGCATTGTGAGTGAACTGGTAAGTGTTTACGAACTACGATGAGTAAGTTGATAAAAGGAATCATTTAGAATTAGTGTTTGTGCAGAATACGAGTACACAGTCGTTTGTATGGATCAGTGAAAATACATAATGTGGTCCTAATTGCTTGTAATGAATCAAAAGCCAATATTTTGTATTTAAGAATTTCATGTCATCAGCATTTATTTTAAAGGCATTTAGTTTAGTTAGGTATCCATGTAATAAATTCAATTCAACCTTGAATTTCCATGTATCAAAAAATTATGATTTTAGAAAACAAGTATGTGTAGCGGGAAATAAATAGTAGTATACTGTTGGCAGCATAACATTAGAATTGCCTATTACTCAGCACCAAAACAATAAAAACATCGATTTCGTTTTTAGATTTAAACACGAGTAGTAATTCCTAAAACAAAACAAAATATATTGATTGCTGTTTAAACCTTCACAATTAGAATTTAATTTTGGCATCTCGTGCCAATCCAGAGAATAATGAATTTTCGTTGGAAAGTAGTGCAGCCGGTGAGTCGAATTCTTGAATTGTTCCGTTATCGAGAACAATCACTCTGTGAAAGTGTAAAGCAAAAGTTCAGAATACAAAACATAGGTAAAATAATATCGACAAATGTAATTGATATATTTTACATTGCCAAAAGTGCTAACCTGTCATAATCCATGATTGTATTCAATCGGTGTGCAATCGTTATCACCGTTGAGTGTGAAAACTCTTTACGAATTGCCAATTGAATGAATTCGTCTGTCTCAAAGTCCACAGATGAAGTCGCCTCGTCAAGGATGATAACCTGTCAAAATTAAAGAAAAACGCGTGCGATATGTTAAAATCCTGCTCAGTGAGATCTATGTATGCTTTTAGGAACTTGAATTACCGTAGTTTTTCTTAGCAATGCTCTCGCCAGGCAAATTAGTTGTTTTTGTCCAAAACTAAAACAAATAAACTATAGATTATATAATGGTAAAGTCAACTATTGACTTAAAATATGCAATACGAGTACATACTTCGTTGGCTACAGTCGTAACCGTTAATCTGAATTTATTGAAATGCAAAATATGACTTCTTTCGAACCTGAAATTTTGTCCGTCTTCATCAACAGAATAAAACAATCCTTCGGGTAACGTATCAATATACGTTTTCAAATTGGCAAGTTCCAAGCATTTCCAAACCTGCTCGTCAGAATGACTATTGAATGGATCCAGATTACTGCGCAGAGTGCCCGTAAAAAGCACAGGATCCTAAAATTACAATTTTAAAATTTAAAAAAAAGTAGTATGCAGTTTTAATGTGCATTGGGTTTGTGTTTGTATTGGGATGGGATATATTACTTGAGGAATAATGGTGACATTCTTCCGCAGATCGTGTAACCCAATTTTTGAAATGTCAACACCGTCCAGGAGGATTCTACCTCCGGCTGGCTCAATAAGGCGAAACAGGGCCAGTGTCATTGAAGACTTGCCAGCGCCAGTTCTGCCAACAATTCCGACCTGGAATTTCACACAAATTTGTTTTAGTACTGTTGGAACTTGGTTAGATTAGCTAATGACCTGACCTTTTCCCCTGGTTTAACAGCATAGGAGATTCCCTTAAGAACTAACTCCAATCCTTCCCGATATCGTGTTTGGTAATTCTCAAAATTCACGGACCCATGTTCAGGCCATGATGCTTCTGGTTGATTTCTCGGAATTTCCCAAGCCGCTTCCTGGTGTAAAAAGTTTATAGTTATTAACCTACACTGTAAAACTCACCGTTTAGAAAAAATTGAATGCGTTACCTGCGGAGTTTCTGTAAGTTCCGTCAATCGCTCCACCGAAACAACATTCGTTTCCAAATCCGAAGCCAGACGAGCCAAAAAATTAAGAATAGTTGTAATCTGAAGAACGTACGATATCGTTAATCCAGCTGAACCCGAAGTTAAGCTTTCTCGGGAGTTTAATGTGAACATACAAGCACCAAGGACGATAAATGCTCCAATCAGTTCCAGTCGTATCGTTATCCATCTGTAATCATTATCATGTCAAGGTATTTATTGTACAATTTCAATATTTAAGCGTTCTTTCTAAGCACCTTAATCGACGTTCTTACAAATTGGAGATCATGAACGGAAAGACTGCACGTAAATTAGAGTCAATCAAATTTTCCGACTCCTTAACAAAGCTTCTCTGTAGTCGAAAGGCTCTGATGATGGTTGATCCTGAAATAGTTTCTCCAAAATGCGTGTAAACTGGAGATCGAGATACAGAATCCAAGCGTCGAAGTTGTCGTGAGGATGCAACGTAAAATCTCTGAAAGTGATGTAAAAATTACACGAATCAAGAATCAAGTAGTGCAATTTTAAGCTTAATTGGTAAATTGCAGGAATCTTACCTGCAGGAATAAATACAAGATGAAAACTGGGATAATAAGTGCTACGAAAATGGTCGTATTGTAGGAAATGACAACGAAATTCCCGAGCATATTCAGCATTTGACTCAGACATCCTCGTATGTTCAGAGGAATGACATTGTCCGTTGTGTCCACGTCCCTTGAAAATCGATTAAGAATTCTGCCCAACGGAGTTGTGTCAAAGTAGGACATGGGGGCTCTTAAGACCCGATTCACAGATTTAGAATGAAGATTTGAGGTGGCTCTAAGAGTTGCTAGTGTTAATGTTATTGCTCCTAGCAAGATGAACAGGGCTGAAACGAGAAAAGACATCAAATCCTTAAATTTGTACTTAAATTACATTTACCTAATATGTCAAAATAATTTGTACAAAATTGCACACACCTTGAGTAGCTCCTAAACAACCATACACAGTCAGGTACTTTATATTGGTGTCACGACTCACTGAACCAGCTAATTCTTCATTGCTGACATCCGTGGACCATTTGGACAGCCAAATATTCCCGTAGGCTAGGGCAACTACAAAAAGCAGAGCATCAAAATACATGGCCGAGAAAGAGCGCAGAATTTTAATGTATAAATAAACAAAAGATTACCATTGGCCGAAGTGACAAAAACTATAACTGCAAGGGACATGGCTACTCCGGCGGATCTCATGTAATCAATTAAAACCTTGAATCGTATGCCACCAACCACGAGCTTCTCATCTTCAATTAATTTCCTGGCGTTAACCCTTGGCTCAGGTTTCTCGCTTTCACGCTTTAAACACATTTTTACACAAAGATGAGTACTTAATCGGTGAGTCTTGATATAATAAGTTTTCATGTATTTCAACTATATTTTGAAAATTTACTTCCGATTCTGAGCTACGCATAAGCTTATTCTTAGTGCTCTCGTCCCGAGCAGAAGGTCTTCTCCGTTCTAATTCATCCTTCCCAATCATGTGCCCCAAATCCTCTAGAAGCGACGGATTATCAAATTCGGATTCAGATGCGCCAAGATAGTGTAGGAGTAGTTCCGCAAATTCACCCTTCAAAAGGAAACAAATTGTCAATTTCAAATTATTAGATTATTTGTATGGCACTTAAAATGTGTCCAACAAATTAAGCACAAGCACAGCTTACCTTTTGCGACAGAAGTTCTTGATAGGATCCCGATTCACTGATCATGCCGTCCTTCATCACCACAATCCGGTCAACCTTGGGAAGAAAATTGATGCCATGCGTGACAAAAACCCGTGTTGTATTTGCAAGGAGTCCATTAGGTCCAATTAAATTGTCGAATATGTGCTTTCCAACATATGCGTCAACTGCACTATTGTTTTTCAAAAATATATAGAATTTAAATTTCGAATTTATAAGTCCTATAATTATTCGATTGTAGAACTAGCACGCAGGGTTTTAGATATACTACGATCTAGACACACTTTCCTACGCGATACTAAATTGAATTTTAGACTTTATACTCGCATGATATGTTTAAGGATTCTCTAACCACACATGTATACAAATTGATGTGCGTTCCTGTTTTTGGAAATCACCCATAGTTAGATAATGAATTTAACTGTAATATGTCAAAACCGTAGGGTACGAGTATAAGTATTGTTTGCGGTGTTAAAATCCAGAAAGTTGGTGCTAAAACATATGTAACTGGAAAATGTGTTGACAAAGTTATTGCATGATTGACAGGTACAGGTAATCAACCGGTGGCCATTACAGTGAGTGAATCTCTCCATTCGTTCAATGTTGAATTGGAAAAATAGATTAAAATTGATATTTGAAATTCGCTATTTATTAAGACGGAGAAATGAAGTGAATCATTGGCTTACCTTAGTGCATCGTCCAGAAGATAAATATCGTGTTCCTTATAGGCTGCTCTAGCTAGTGCAAGACGCTGTTTCTGCCCTCCACTTAAATTTATTCCCTGAAAAATATATAAAAATCTTAATATTCCCAGAGTTCGATGTAAAATAAATTCAATCAGATTTTTACAATTAGGTTTTTCCCTTTTCTCACTTTTTCCCCTATTTCAGTACTGTCCATATCCGGCAATATTCGTATGTCTTCTCTCAAAGCACAGGCATCGAGAACGTTCTCGTATTTCCGCTTTTGAAATGAATCTCCGAATAGAATATTGTTCCTCAAAGTAGCATTTTGAATCCAGGCTCCTTGTGACACGTACGCGACTGTTCCCTAATGAAAATGAACTTTGGGATAAGTTATACAATCAAAATTATTAACTAAAGTTTAGTAACTTACACTAATGTTGACGATTCCTTGGTGTTTCTTCAACTCTCCAAGAAGCGATGATAGTAAACTGGTTTTTCCTGAACCAATTGTTCCCACAACTGCAACAAGCTCCCCCCGTTTTACCCGAAAGTTGATGTCTTTCAACGTCACACTCTCATCAGTCCAGGAAAATCTTCCTTTTTCGATTATAACTGGATATTCTGAAAGAATAACAATTAGCGATTATCTTCATGATAAAATGTAATATTTTTTAATTTTTAATCCTGCATATTGAAATCATGTTAAACTTTGTCAAAAATCCGGAGAAGTTGGTTCGACTTATTTTATATATTTTTCTATTTATGCGGAATTTTAAAAAATTCCAATTTTCAATATTAAGGTCCAGATTTTTCAGTATTGTGAGGCGAACACAACGAATTTGATGGAGAACTGGGTCATGAGCGCGAGCAAATTATTTACCATGATTTGGTTCATGTGAAACAGCTTCAACATCCAACTCATCTGAACTCAAATACGTATTGAGCCGGTTGATACTAACATTAGCTTGAATCAAGAGCGTGATTGTATATGGCAACCTGAAATGATGAATGAATAAAAACATATAAACAGGTTATAAATCAGAATATTTGTCATACTTCAGTGCTTACAAATTCGTTGGTGAACGAATAATATTGAATAAGGTGAGAGCCACAAATGCACGTTCAGAAGTCAGCACATTTGAAGAATCCGAGAGAATGTACGTTGAAAATGTTGCAACTGCTATCTGTATTAAAATTTTATGGCATTTTGTATGAGTTTAAAAAATGTTATTACAAGATTTTCTAACAATATTTTTGAACTTCATTTTACCATGAAAGGAGCACACTGAAAAGTGAATACCGCTTTGGTATTCAATAGACCAGCCGTCCTCAGACATTTTAATTCTTTGTTTCGAATATCTTGGATTCTCTGCAAAAAAGGAATTTCCCAGGCGTAGAGCTTCAACACTTTGATTCCAGAAAGAACTTGACTCAAAAGATGAATTCGCTGATCTTTTAATTTCATCTGCTCCGTTTGTAGCTTCTTAATGCAAATTGAGAGAAAACCATTGAGCGGGATAAGCAAAAGTATGACGCTCAGACCAGCGAAAACGGATACGCCCAACGTGCTGTACAGAAGGATCACAGCTACACAGATTTGAATTGGAGCACCGATCACAAGATTCAGATATGGCATCAGCTCCACGAATTTTTGTGTGTCAACAGCCATTAGATTCACAATTTGACCAACAGTGGACTCTAGGATGAAAAACATTTTACAAAATATTTATTCAATTTGTGAAAATACCAATTTTTAGTCCAATTCAATCAGACTACCTTTCTTGGAAGTGTTGGAAATTACTAATGCCTTTTCATACACTGCATTTGAGAGTACAGTCTTAATTCTCATTCCAACCATCATGAAACCTTTTGAACCACGGGCATACAATACTGATTGCGTAACCGCCGTGCAAAATAGAACCGCAACGTACAGGTAGCCCTTCCAGGCCGGATCTGCTGGGTCAGAAATATGGGAGACGAGAAGCCTGAAATAAAATATGAAAAATCATAAATCAAGCTCAGGATTTGTATATACATTTGAGTCAATTTTTTAAAAGTCTAACATACTTCAACATCAGAGGTTGAATAAATTGTAGCCAATCCGCACAAAGTTTTTGCATAAAAGCTAATGCAAATGATGCTCCGTAACAATAGACCAGCGGACCAACGATACTAGCTTGTACAGGTGTTCCTGATTTCCGAGATTTTCTGGACGTAAAAGTTCATAAAGTGTTACAATCGAAAATAGATTTTAAAAAAATATGCCTGTAATAATTTAAGTATCATTATATTTTTTTTAATAAGTTACTTTGCCGCTGCAGCTTTAGCCTTATTCCAGCGCTTGTAAAACAAAGGTATTTGAGATTTGGATTGGTTCCCAACGTCCAAATCCCAAAGGTCTTCCGTTGTTAAGGGTCGCCTGTATCCTTTCCAAGCCATGCTGTCATTCCAAAAGAAAAATAGCTTTGAAGCAAAGGTTGCTCGCCTACTCGGACACGGTTTCTACAAATATCACGAAAACTTGATATATTGAAAGTATGTCCGGTGATAAAATATCAAATATGATAATAAAAGTGTTTTTCAAATACATATAGGTAAATATACAATTGGTTGACTCTTTAAATGGTTAATATACTTACATCTAGGTTTTCCGTGAACCCATCATCCGATTTGCATTTGCAGAAATCAGGATTTACCCATTCTAGAAGGAACTGTAAGCACGTCAAAGGAAAGACCAGTATTCGTGTGAAATATATTATGTCTTGTTTGTCCTAAAAGAGTATTTGAGCATTTTATTAGCATTTTACTGCAAATTAAGTTGTTATTTTACAATCGTTTATGACCTGTTCCACATTACCGTAAGTGAATCTTTGGACATGGCAGTCCGAAACAAAATGGCTTCGCATATCACGGCAAAGAGCCAATAGAAGAACTGCACACCTGAAGAGTGAACCGAGTAGAATTTCCCAGTAATGAACAGGATGAGCAGAACAACCTGAAAGATAAATTAGATTTAGTGCTTTCACTGGAACCAATACCATTAATATTAATGGCGTTTAGGAATATATTTAAATGTCAGATTAGAATATTTTGCACAGTATTTTGGTATTATATTATAAATAGCAATTGGATTTAATAACTGTAATTTGTAGCCAGCATTAATCTAGCTTCTCCATGTAAGATGGCAAATCAAAGGCTCTTAAGGGTCATTGGCCTGGCCAGCTTTAGTAAGGCAATAGCCTGATGTTATGTACGCAATAATAAATTAAGACATCTTACATATCCCAGAAGATGCACTGCTGGTGAAAGATAGTCGGCTCCTTTAAGTTCGGCTGACTCGATGAGCAGAACTCGAATTAAGTGAACTGCATAAACTCCAATGAGTATCACTGTGAGAAGTGTTCTAATTAGTGTAAGCCAATTCTTCATAAAACCAGGATCAATGTGATGCCGGCTTCTTTGGATGATATTCGAAGCATCCAGGAGTGCGAACAATAGTAACAAGACAACAGGGCTAGTTGCCAAAACTGTTTCCTCAAAACAGATCGTAAAGTATGGATCCGTGGTGTTCCATGTCAATTGAGTGTCCTGTTTCAAATTGAAAATTATAAATATTAAAATAAAAATATTTCTAATTTTAAAACTTTTAAAACTTTTAAAAAATTGCGGAATAGCAACATACCCAGAATTTCGAACCGCAGAACTTTTCCATTTCGATTTTGAAATGAGGTCTGGAAAAATAGCGTCGCGTCCTTCTTCCTCTAGTGATTTCCAGTCAAATTGTGAGAGTGGAATCAAAACACGAGTTTACTTAGGTTACACTCAACATTTTACGAGTAGGAAATAAACTGAGAAAGATATTTCTGTTATGAGATCCGAAGGGGAGAGGTTATCATTTTTCGTTGTTGAACATCATTTTTATGGATTAAAGAATCAAGTTCCATAACACCGAATGGTACTGAAAAAGATTGCTACGTGAAAGATACAAAGTACACCAACACCAATACAAACAACATGTTCCTTGGATGCTTGAACAAAGGTTGATGAATGTCATCGTATTCTGTCTATTGTATCTAATCAATTATCGATAGGGAAAGACTAGTATGTACTAAAGCAGTGGAAATATTAACCAAAATATAGGATGAAAATTCAAAAATATGCACTAAAAGAACGGAGGGAAAATGCGCTAGAAAGCCAAGCCAACTTTTAGGCACAAAAAAGAATTTATATTTAGAAAAAAAAATACTTACATGATAGAAAGACCGCAGTCACCCAAGCTATACAAATGCAATCCAGTATTATGCCAAATTAAAATTCACGTCGTGATCGTGATTGCTGTTGAAAAAAAACATTAGGTACCCAAAACTACAAATATGCAAGCATTTTTTAAAAGAAAATTATAAACCAATAAAAGTTGCAAATACCTTTAAAAGTAACAAAATATAACAAATTCAAAATTTGCTTCAAGATTTAAAAAAGATTTCAAAATATGCAAATATATAGAGTAACTTTCAAATATTGTAAAGGGGAAAAATTATAATAATGTTTGAGTTGGATTTGTAATGTGTTTGTAGTTTTTTTTAAATATAGGCAACAACAACGTGACGGATAAAAAATGTTTCGAAGTGTTTTCAATTACATTTTGGGATTTATTTTACTGAAACCTCCGTTTTACTCTTGGACTTTTATGGCTTTACTCTGCCTTCCATCTGTCTTCGAATTGACCTCGATTACTAGCTCCGCATGTCTATATTTCATATTTTTCTAATAATTTATCCAAAACTACTCATTGCTTATTAGCTGACAAGCGTAGTCCTAAAACTGTAGAAACTCACACTAAAAGTTCAGACTCGCATCCCAACAAGGTTCCCTCGTTGCCGTATGACATCATCCACTTCGCTTTGGTCTGTCTTGATTTCTATGTAAATCTGAAGATTTGCCCCCTTGATAATCAATATGCGTCATTTATTGTGAATCTGTGGAGCTAACTTGAGTTTAGAAAGAATTGGAAATTGACATTTGACTTGACACTAGACAAAACCTCGACATAACTTGTTAAAATAACAATCTGATCACTACTGCTAAATCTTAGTTAAACGAAGTTCTCACAATTATCCAACTACACGCCACAACTTATTTACTTACGAAATGCATGGCGTGTAATTCACGCCTATACCTAATGAAAAAATTTGGTTATTATGATTGGAACCATTTTCGAGATTTTAAGTTAAGAAGTACACGTGAAAAATATGATTTTGCATATATGAAACCGTTCCCTAATTATTATCGAGTAGGGAATGGGTTTGACAGCTACCTTAGTTAGATAATTGTTATGTTTGTGACATACATGTGGCAGTGAAGGTCCGATCGTCGTTATGAGATTGTGTTTAACTTGTAAATTGTAAAAACGTGGTCAGTGTATTTTATCAGCCATTCTGTTTATTAAATACTGATACACTCATTAGTTTTCTGCTTTATGTATGAATGAAGATATGCGTTTTTGACTCCATTTTATTGATGTGTAGATCTAGTCTAATTTGAGGAATTTTGAAAACTATTTTGCTGATTTTTATAATTTTTAGCTGAAACTGATTCTGCCGACCGAAGATCGTTTTGTTGAGTTTGTACGTTTGTATTTCTCGGTGGCTGGTTTTGTGCTGGAATCGTGCTATTATTTGGTAACTGTTGAGTTTGAAAATTATTATTCTGATTCCCGTTTCTCGGTTCAGGTTTTCCATGTGAATCCAAGTCCAGTTTCGTGTCCTCTTTATTCTTTGATGTGTAGCTATTGTTATTTGAGGGCCAATTTGTCGGAGATTCGGGACCCGGTTGACGATCATACTCGGGCTCTTCCTTGTTTTCGGGTCCAATGGGATGAACGGATGGTGCAACTGCTTTCTTTCTGATTTGGGCTATTTTCCGGTAGTTTAGGGCGTAAATGACGAAAGGCAGTAGTCCAAGAATTAGCGTAACCACAACATACCAAAATATACGCGTCGTGCAATTTATGTAGAGATCGTACAACACGTAACCACAACCCTGTGAACGATTTAAAGCATTTCTTACAATTTGAAACTATGCGGTGCGGTTTAGGATAAGGTGTTTCAATGTGTTGTTGACAAACCCTAGACAAGTTCGGGTCGGCTTCAAATGCTGGATCGCATCTTTCCAACAGACTTGGATCAGCGTAAGTCGAAAAGAGTCCGCAGCATTGCTATAAAAAATTGAATCGAAGATAAACCCGGATTATTGTGTGCTCAGCATAAGCAGCACTACATTTGCAGGGTCCGGGTTCACCCAAACACCGGAACACGAAAACCGCAACTCAAAGCGCAACATGTCAATGGCAGGGCTGGGTAAATTACTCTCAAATGTAATTTGAAATTACATGTAATTACATTGCACAAATCGATGCTAAATTTGTTATTAAATTGCGTTATTTCAAATTACTAATTACAGATTACAAACGATAGCTCAATCACAATTTAATATAGGAATATATATATGTATATTTGGAACATTTTTGCAGGTGTGAAGGGCTAGTACAAGTCTGCCAGTTGCCAAAATCAGTGGCTAAACGCTAAATAATGTTGAATGGTATGGTATGGTCCGTGTTTTATGAGAACACATAAACAAAAAGACTGACTGAAATGTGAAAGTGACTCAACTGTAAAAAAAGATGTAATTGGGAAGTAAAATGCTCTAAATTACAAATCATCGCTTCATAAATCAAATTACAAATTCAGTTTGGACTATAAATTTCAAGTACTTAATTTAAATTTCCAATTACATATTTAATTTGCCCAGCCCTGGCGCTGGTCAATGGCAACAACAAAACCGCAGCAGAGATTACAGACATTATGTTTACAGGCACAGTTTACAGGGGAAATGCTTAATATCGTTTTGCCAAGAAATATGTAATTCGCAGCAAGGTTGTTAAAATGGGGATAGTTAATACAAGTGAACAATGAAATAATAGAGTTGTATTCAGTTTAAAATTAAAGCAAGCGGAAAATGAGATAATCAAGATCATTAGAACTCTAGGGCTCAATACTTTTGGTTTTTGTTATGGTTTTCTCCCGTTGTTGCGGGTTGTGGTTGTGGTTGTGGTTGTGGTTTGTGGTATAATCTGTAAAGGGTTTAACCTGTTCCGGTTTTCGTGGGTTTTCGTGAGTTGCGGTTTACGATGGAGCGGTTGGGGCTTACTCCGTATTTGAAACATTACCGCAACGACTTTTCTATGTATGTAGGAATTACCTGTGTATTGTGAAATTCTATGAACCAATCAGGGAACTTCCTGGGATTCGCCATCCTGTATCTTCTGAGAATGAAATTCTGCTTGAATTCAATGGTAATGTTTCCATTAACAACTCCTTCCGGACTCTTGAATCTGTAGAGAAGAACAAAGGCTACGATGCCTCCAGCAAGATGCACGATTGCCCAGATGATCCTCTGAATTTTAAAATGTTCAATAACTGAGTTCCGCATTTTAATGAACTACTAATACTCCAATGCCAATCTAAATGTAACTTACAGCCAAGCCACAACAAGAGCATGCAGAATCCGTTTTTGCCAGAACGATGAAGACGTAAGCCGAGAAGGCGACAAAGAGGAAGTAGCCGATTGTAAAGTGAAACGCAGTTCTTTCTTTGTACGTGAGCCCTGTGCTTTTGATGATTCCGCAGTCACGGAAAAAGACCAAGCTGCCAAGTGTTACAACGACCAACTGGAAATAGTTGAAATTTCAAAATCAGTGCATTATGTTCAGCTGATTATTCATGATTTTCTGATGCGGGAGTGTGTTTACATAATACATAATTGAGAATTCTTACCAGAACTACCCAGCTTACAGCGCAAATTGCTTTACAGCATTTCGGTGTACCCTCACACGTCATTTTTGCTGGGCCTCTAACTTGAAAAACTCGATTTGGAAATGATACCAGAATATTTGCAATTCTAATTCTAAGACGCAAATAAAATACAAGTCTTTCACAAGCTTTACGAATGTTTGCTCAAATTCATTTATTTACAACTACACTACCATCCGAGTTGTCAAGAGAAGAAAAATGTTGACAATATTATTCGAACTTAATTAATTTGTATTCAGAATATTGCTACTTCAGGTGCGACTATGAGACCTGATTCAATGAACGAGAATGAATGTAAAAGTTTCTCCTGTCGAGTTGTACATATATTGTAATATTGTAATATTGTATTGTGTGAAAAGTACAAAGGCTCTTCACTTTGATTTTATTAGGAAAGGAGATGGAGCAAATAGTCAAATGTGCGAAATTAACCCGCAACATATCTTTTGTAAATCTAATCTACGAAGGCTAGTGGATAATTCATAATTAATTTTAAAAAGAGTATGAGAAGAGAATTAGTCTTTGAGTAAAATAGGAACGTAGTTTTCAGTTGTGATCGATGTTGAACGGATTTACAATATTTTGAAGTGGCTCATCCTTCCTGTGGCTCTGGCGCTGGCTCAGGTTCAGTATCACTGAGATCCGACAGATCCGACTCTTCTTCGTCAGCTCCACTTGAGCTAGTAGTTGAAGTCGTCGCATCAGTAGTATTTCGTTTGTACAGACCCACAAGTTTCTGATACGCCTCTTCAGTTGCATGTTGAGCAATATGAGTTTTCACACGGTCCTGGAAATTCTTCGTGTTTTGAAGATACAAGGTAGCTGCCTCGGGGTTCAACGGATCCGCAGCGTTGGGATAAGTCAGGAGTTGTGGAAGAAAAACATGGAAAACGTTGAAGAGATCGTACATGGGAGTCCAAGTTTGACTGATGACGTCCAGGCAGACGGATCCTGAGCGTTCTTCAATGTTGGGATGGAAAATCCTGTTCTGGAAACCAATGGACGGAGATACGTAGGGATACTTTTCTGGAATATGAACTCGAACTCCCCACACTCCGCCTTCGTAGCATGTGTCAGGTGGGCCATGGAATTTCACGTACACTACGGCAGGATTTTCCTCACACGTGGTCACATCGAACTTGGACTGCATTAGTTTGCATATATCCAAATCACGCCGTCGTGTGTTGGAGCCAGGAGACGACATCTCGTCCTCGTGCTACCCTGATTATCCATAAATATTTGCATGCATAAATAAATAAACATTGGTTGTTTTACAGCATACTGCTAATTGCATTAGGAATTCTTCGCTCGATTGGAAATCCTCAAAGAAATGAAAGGTACGCTATTTCTTTCAACTGGAACTTACCAAGTCTTGAGAAATGAAACAAATAAGAAGTGAAGCGAAATGTTCTTCCAACAGTTCTGTGTTCTGTCGCCTATGTTCTTTTCCTGGAGTTGAGAATGGATGAATCACGACAGTCTGCAAAAAATAGTTTACAGTTTACTATACATTATTGAACACGAGACAGTTGACTGTTGTTGTCTAGGCACCATTGAAATGCTGATGTAGTTAAACTAAATCGCATTGTCTTTGTATTTAGATTGCGTCCTCAGAACTCAGAACACATGCCCCAGTGATAACAGAATTAATGACTAAATAGTTAACGAGACAGCAGTAATGAATAATGAATTATGGAGTCTGTTACTGTTCGAACATGCACAATAAAAATAAAAATTAGACTACAACATTGGCTCCTGGAACCTAATCAACAACAGAAAGTCAAAGCTAGGGCTCATATTCAAACACAATTTGGTTCATACGCTTTCTTGGAACTAAGCAGCCCATAATACACACTTCCATTTCCAATAAATGGATTTTAATGCAGTGTTGATCATGATTCATGATCGATCAAGCATAGCAGAATCGGTTTAGTTTAGTAATCAACTTTTTCAAAAGCTTGCACTGTCTACTAAACCGATGTTAGTTTTGAACGTCGTTTTTCGAAAATAATTGTGATGAACGACCGGGAATATCCATTCATAAATGGAATTATGCTATGCAGGATGAAAGGAATTGTTTGATGCACAACGCTCATGCATATCTGAATCTACCCGCCTCAATGTGGCATTCTGGGACGAAACAGTATTGTTTTCAGGGTTCGACGTAT